>BSBK01008258.1:67500-135000 GCA_027943335.1 Chamaecyparis obtusa | reverse complement strand
GTGAGATCATGTGCATCTTTGAGGAAGAGTATAGGTACTTGGAGAAGAAGTTGGACCAATCCAATGAGACAATGGGGAGAAATCAAATTTCTCTATAAGAGGTGATAGAAAAAGGGGAAATAGAAAATTAAAGGATTGATCTCCTATTCAAAAGAAATGATATTGACTCTAGACCAAGAGTTCTGGGAATTAGAAAGTTGAAGTAATGCAAATAGAAGAGGCTTTAGGATGTTTTCCAGTCATATGGAATTTAGAGGTGGTTAAATTTGAGAGGCTTGAAGCGGGCAGTCATTGGATTGGGGGAAAGATAGGTTTTGTTATAAATTAGAATTTTCTTTTGGTCAATGCTTATTGTCACATTTATTGTCTAGAAAAGAAGAACCTTTAGGCATAAATTGATATGTTTTTTGATTATTATCTCCATATGCTTAAAATAATTGGAGGAGAATTTAGTGATATTCTATGTACTCAAGATAAGAGAGGAGGTTTATCGAGAGTACGTCAGTCTCAAAAATATTTTAGAGAATGGGTTAATAGAAATAGCCTTCTTGAGATTGACCTTAGAGAAGAAATTTTCACCTGGAACAACAAATGCCTTCCATTCAATGGTTTTTTTACTGGAAAATATTTTAAAATAGGTGAATTACGGGCTTGGCCATGTTGGGAAATTGGCGAATAGTATTATTATGAGAAGTGGTCAGATCACCTCATTTTCATGCTATATTTATCCCATGGCCAATTTATTCACCACCTTTTGGTTGAAACGGTCATACTATGATTTATTTTTTTTCATCCAGATCATACATAGTTTGAATATTTGTTAGTCATAACTTCACTTCAATAATTTCTAAATGAATGTGATAGGGAGGATCTCCTGAGAACTACTCCTAGTTCTTCACCAAGTATCTTCCGAGACTTCTTAGGGCTTCTTCTCTCTTATACCACTTTAGGAGGTCTCAATACTCTGTCCTCCAACTCATCTAGATCTTCCACTACCAATTCAAGATGCTTACACTTCCATAAGTTTCCTTTTGAACTCTCCAAGGCCAGTTCAGCTATCAATATTCTAGCCCTTTCAAGTTCACCTTGCAGGATTATAGGACTTGTAAATTATTCAATTCATTCACCAAACAGCCATTCTTGTTAAATCAATGAAGTCATTCTCTCATCATTTCCAAGGTTCCTAGCTTTTAGGCTTAATAGGTCTCTAGTAGCCCTATGTTTGGGGTTTTTGGGATTTAACACAAAAAACTTACACACAACCCAATGAACCCATTGGTGATCTGGATACCCATTTCAAAGATCCTAAAGATTATTTTGGTCTTAATGATCAAACTGTCAGTACACTTTCCAAACCCTAACTGGCTCGTTTTGGAAGGAAACAAACAAGTCTTCAATCTTTTGATTAAAATTTACAAACACCAATTATAGAACCCTAGAAAAAGAGAAAACTATTTTACAAAGACTCCATTTTCATTCCCCCAAGGACCAAGTGATTTCTATAGTGGGAACACAAGATGGAGCCATTTTAACTATGTACACCATGTCCAATCCAGAGACTCGAAACTAGGAACTAGAATTTATTTACCGAAAGAAACTAAAAAAACTCAAACCATTGCACACAATAAAATAAAATGATGAATCCTAACTATCATGAAGAAAATATTTTCTAATTCAATCTATCAAACTCAAATTGAAACCAAATTCAAGAACAAGGTCAATGAACCTTAAACAGTCAAAATGATTGGTATTGGAAATCATGTCAAAATGGTGCCAAACTTCGTATAATTTTTTGGACCTTAAATATGTCCATCCTCCACATTTAAACAAATTTCTCGATCCCATAACTACTTTAGGGAAATTTTTCTCCTTTTTCCCAAATATTGTCATGCAACATTGAAAAGTTGCAAAAGTTGCTCTAGAAACTTTTTGATTTCTTACATTTTTGTCCATTACAATGAGGTGACCCAATCTATGGGTTCCAAAAGACATATAGAAACTATCTAGACATTCCTATAGCCAAATTAAGATATTTGATGCACTCTTGGTGCCATTCTCCACACTATGCCACTTTTGGCTTACATGGAAACTTTGGGCCAACACATAAATAACTCTGCCTACTTGGACAAGGTAACATAACCAACTATGAATACTCACCTATTGGACTCTCAAATATGCCTAATTCACACCCTAGCCATTATAGGATCGAACAGGCCAAAATTTGAGGGTTGAAGTCACCTAACCCCTAGGTGCTCTAGCACCGTTCTCTCCACATGAAAAGATATAAGGTCACATTAGGTGATGAATATGTTTCCATTTGATCAAGTGTTCCATGTAATTTCTATGTCTAGTCTTCTTGGCAATCCTTGGATCTAACACCTTCTCTATCATAGGCTTAGGTGGGGAAGACAATTTCAAGTTAGTTACCATCTCTTCAATGTCATATTCATCCTTACTTTCCTCTATATTGAGACCTTTGTAAGGTATGCGATCTACCACATTGAAAATAGTAGACAAAGATATGTCTTCTGGTATGTTTATCTTGTATGCATCATTCCCATATTTGGCCAGTATCTTACATGGACCAATCCTTCTCATTTGAAATTTTTAGGTACTCTTTTTGAAAGTCTTTCTTTGTTGAAATAAAATGTCAATACTTCAATTTCATTAAATTTATGAAATATGACATCTATGATTTTTTTGCATGAATGATCGACATTAAATGTGGTCATGGCTAATCTAGGCAAGATGACTAGCTACTAGGTCATGAAGCAGGTGACGAGCGATGGAGGAAACAATGGGAGGCAAAAATCCCTTCATTCACCATAGGCGAAAAAAAAATTCCCTTAGGAAATAGAGGCTTGGTTGCTAAACAAAAGAGATGTGAACATTATGGAAGGAAGTTGATAGGTAGGAAAGAGACCCATAAGTAAAAGGAAAAAATCTATTTCCAAATTCAAATTCAATAAAGAAAATCCAAAGAATAGGTTTGAGAAGAATCAATAGGGTAATGAGGTCAAAGCCAGAAGGGTTTGAGAAGAATCAACAAGGGAATCAACAAGGAAATTTCAAATTCAATAAATAAAAACCATCATCATCATTAACTCCAAAATCCTCAATCTGACATGGGATCATGTACATTGGTTTGGTCTATTTGAAAAATGATGCAATTAAAAATATTAAGAGAAGTTGATGGAGTGGTTGTTGACCACCTTTCTAGGGCAAGTGAGTATCAAACCCATAGGATAAAACTTCTTTATTATAGATTATATCAATCGATTTATCAAAAGGGAAATTATGTATGCAAAGACTCTTTTTTTTTAAGGATTTATTTTTTATTGTGTTCACTAGAAGAAATCTAAAATAAAAATTTCTAGATGGATCAAACTTTAAAAATTTCCTTATAAATATTGGGTGATGGAAGTTGTAGAAAAGATTGGTAACAAATTTGGATTCTTCATAGGTGTAGAAGAAAGTATTTTCTGTAAAAAATAAAATGGAATTTGTAGGATCTATGTCTATACAAACCATAATGTGAAATCTTTGGCAAATTTTGAGATTATTATAAAAAATAAAGTGTAGTGAAATTTAAAAAAAAATCATTTCATAATAACCTGAGAGGTGGAAACCACATCCTAGGCCCATGCTTCCTTGACAAGTACTCTAAGTATAAATATCATAATAAAAAATATCTCTCATTTGTAAATGAGAACATTTTGGTAAGAAATTAGGACAAAGGAAAAGGAATTTTGCATACTATAGTAATGGAAGCCAATAGGAAAATGAGAAATTTTTTTGGCACGAGTTAGAATATAGAGGACCGAACTAATAATTATCAACAAAAGGTAGTGGCTAGGGATAAAATAGATGGCTAGTTCTTAGAGAAGGAAATGCGCAAAAAAGTTGTAGTAGTTATTAGTGCTAGTGAAGGAAGTTTCTCTACTCAAAGAAATAGTAAAGATTCAATTAAATAAAGTGACATGTGTCATCATAACTCTCATTAGGAAGGATAACATAAAATCCCCATATCTTTAAATTCTTAAAGATGCAGAAAATGTTGGCCTATTGCAAATCCAATTTTAGACAATGAAGGTAGCAAGGGGATCTTTGAGCTAGAGGTAGAAACTGATAATTTTTAGTCTTTCTCAAATGAATGGATTTCAAAATTTGAGGCTATTTGTGAGATCATGTGCATCTTTGAGGAAGAGAATAGGTAAATGGAGAAGAAGTTGGACCAATCCAATGAGATAGTGGGGAGAAATCAAATCTCTCTACAAGAGGTGATAGAAAAAGGTGAAATAGAAAATTAAGAGATTAATCTCCTATTCACAAGAAATTATATTGACTCCATACAATTAGAGAAGTTAGGTATCCTCAAGATAGGCTCCAACAAAATCTACCTTTTCTTGGAAAGGATTCAGTCAACAAGTTAGAAGGAAACCATTATCCCAACTCATACATAGTTTGAATATTTATTAGTCATAATTTCACTAATAATTTCTAAATAAATGTGATAGGGAGTCTCTCCTGAGAACTACTCCTAGTTCTTAACCAAGTCTCTTCTAAGACTTCTTAGGGATTCTTCTCTTTTATAATCCTACCACTTTAGGAGGTCTCAATACTCTATCCTCCAACTTCCACTACCAATTCAAGATGCTTACACTTCCATACTTCCTTTTGAACTCTCCAAGGAAAGTTCATCTAAACATATTCTAGCCCTTTCACGATCAGCTTGAAGGATTATAGGGTCTGTAAATTATTCAATTCATTCACCAAAAAACCATTCTTTTTAAATAAATGAAGTCATTCTCTCATTGTTTCCAAGATTCCCAATTTTTAGGCCTATTAGGCCTAATAGGTCTCTAGTAGCCCTATGTTCGGGGTTTTTGGTATTCAACAAAAAAATATTACACACAACCCCATGAACTCATTGGTGATCTAGATACCCTTTTTGAAGACCCAAAAAATTTTGTTGGTGTTAATGTTCAAACTATTTGTACACTTTCCAAACCCTAACTGGCTCTTTTTGCAAGGAAACAAAGTAGTCTTCAATCTTTTTATTCAAAATCCACCCAAATGGATTAAAAAATCCTCCAACTTACAACCAAGGCTCTATATGAACCTATCTAGCATCTCCAAGACATTTGATTCATTCATCTAATCTTATCCAACAAGTAATAAGCCATTATTCTCTTGCTTCCTAGTCGGGCTATGGAAATGTTCTCTTAGGGAAAGACTTTAAAAATTTTTGGCACTCTTTTCTAAATTTTTTCTTTTCACAAATGTACTAATACCAAATCCCCCACTTCAAAATCCACATATCTATTCTTTTCATCCATTGTAACCTTTATTTTCTTGGTATTCTTTATTAGAGTTTGTTTGACCTTCTCATGGATCCATTTCATAGATTGGTAAAGTCCTCTGACATGCCCAAAATTAGGGAAAAAGCACACACAACAACTTTTTTTTAAAGCACAAAACACCAACTAGGCTACACACTAAGGTACACTCTCAACTTGAAAATGAATGCATTGACTAACACAAGTCAACTTACAAGGGGGTTCATGGCATGCATTGGCTTGCCAACATCCTTTGTTTGTCAGACTGCACTAGCCAAAGGAAACCCTAGCTAAGTTTAGCATAATAATATAAAAAGGGAATTAACACAAGTAAAAAATCCAGATTAAGAGAATTTAATAATGTCAACATTTAGGTCATCAAAATGTAGGGGTTCAATTGAAGATGAACAAATCAACAAGCTCAATCGTAGCCCTAATGGACCCTAAAAGATACCAGGTAACCATTTAGGGTTAAATACAAAATTCAATTTAATGGGTGAAAAGACATAATGTAATCATGAAAAATTAAACCTAACAAAATACTAGGGATATCACACTATTAATAATTAAAATATAATCATGTCCGATTAATTGAAAAAAATAATAATATAACCTTGATTAAAATATAATTTATTTAATGTTCATTAAACATTAATATTATTCCAACTAAAGGATTAAAATATTTAAAAATTATAATTACTAAACCAAAATATTATTATAATTAAGGAGAAATTATTTACCTAGGTCCCTCCTAGTATTTATAAATTATTTATTTCTCCAATAATTCAAATATTAAGAGACAATAGTAAAGGGTAATAAATTAAAAATAATTAATTAATTTCCTAAGCTTAAATAAATCATTAATGAAGTTCAATTAACATTAAAATATAATAATTCAAAAATCTGAGATCTCAAATCTCAAAATAATTGTATGCAAATTAGATGTCTAACAACTAGAAATGATAAATTAACTATTAAAGCCAATGAATCTATCTAATGCAAAACACAATGAAGAATGCAAAGTAACTATGAAATGATGAAACTAATTTAATTACCTTCACCTACCATGCAGCTTGTCTCCATTGTCCTCCTAGCTTTGATTTCTTGAAGATGTTGAGCTCTCAGATTTCCAAAATGATGCCTTCTCCCAAGATGCTACCAAAGTGTGGAGATTGAATGAAATTGAGTGCACAATAGCTTATGCAAACTAATGGACGAAATGCAAATGAAATGGTGATTGCTATGGAATGCTTGATTGCTTGAATGTTTGGAATGCTTGAATGCTTGAATGCTTGGATGCTTGGATGCTTGGATGCTTGTTATCAAAAATACCTATTAGCTCTCAAATGGAAAATGAGGCTCCTTTTATAGAGTTTTGGAGGATCTAGGCCTAGGTGGCACAATCCTACAGTTGAGAATGAAAGGTGGAAGAACCTAGGGCTAGGATTGACTTGGTTGAAGGAGTTGAGAGAAAGGGGGATGTAGTTGGAATGTGAGAGAAAGAATAGGGATGATGTTCCTCTCACATTGACATGGAGGAGAAGAAGGTGGAAGGGAAAGACACATGTCAAGTGTCTCACAAAGACCAAAGACAAAAAGGGGGAGAGACATTTTCCTCATGAGGACTCTTTGTACAAGTGTCCCATGAGTCACCTTTGACCCTTAGAGGTGGCTTGAGAAGCCCCTTAGGAATAGGGAATGTCTCTTGACTTGGTTGTTGAGAGGACATGTGGTCATGAGACCAAGTCCTATGAGGCCACATAGCCCTTAAGAATAGGACATGTGTGGGTGAGAATAAATATGAATAAATAATTAATAATAATTATTTATTTTAGCCAAGGTGATGTGTCAAGTGACTAGGTGGATGAAGTGAATTAGAACACTTAGTCATATTTAGGTGATTCTGTATTTAATTAAATCACTTTAATAGACTATTTAGAAGACTTAGGATATAGAATTAGACTATAGTGAATTTATTAAATAAATTGAATAGTTTATTTAATAAATAGAGGAATAATTATTAATTAAATAATAAATATTTAATTAATTTATTAAGTCAATAGTAATTAAATAATAAATATTTAATTAATTAATGAAGCCATTTTTAGGTGTATACAATAATAATAAAATATTTAAAAAAAACATTAAATAAATATCCAACATTAAAAAGTTCAAAAATAAATCAAAATAACCATTTAATGGCCAGATAATTTAAAAGTCCAATTAAGGAATCTTGAGATTTAAAAATATAAAATAAATAATATTTTAAAAGTCAAAATTTCAAAATAGAAGTGAAAAAGTTAATCGTATTAAATACTAATAACCAGTATTAAATTTGGTAATTCATAATTAAATAAAATTTAAAATTACTTTGGCTCCATAGGCTAAACCTAACCCTAATTTCAAAATTAGGGTTTGGCCCTAAAATAAAACATGTCCAAAACCCTAAATTCTCCATTTTGGATTTTGCAAGTTGGCCATGAGCACTTGAAGAAAAAGAAAAGGGCAGTATCCACACAAGTATACAAGGGCATATAGACACACACAAGTGTGTCTATACTCTCATATATACTTGTGTATATATTCATAGCAAGAAACTACAACAATGGAGGATAAAAGAAATTCAGATTTCACATGACATCTACAACATTACCAATAAGTTATAATAGTTATTGTTATACACTGAATCTGCACCCTTAGTTCAAGCTCTCGTAGTCTTGATAATCTAGTATAACATGGGAATCATCTCAAGGTTGTGGGACCTTTTGCTAACCGAGATGAGACCTCCAGATTCTAGGCTGGTTCCTCTTGGATAATCACCCTGATTTGCTCTAACAGGAAAGTAAACTTTTGAGGGAAAGGGATAGGAGTACATGGAAAGGGAAATAACTGAAAGCAAATCTACCTACTAGGTGATGCACTAAAACTAGGGTTTGGATCTCAGTATAGAGGGATGAAACCAATGAAGGAATCAGGTCCAATAAGTTACAACTCACTAGATAGGCTTGCATAAGTATTTCATAGGAGGGTCTGAACAAAGGCTCAACCTATGACCTGCAAACAAACATCCTTTTCTACAACTAGGTGTAGGAATGAGACAAGGCTGCTAGGGGCTGTAGTATACCCACAAAACACCTAAATCAGATTAGACACAGGAAACACACAAAATTGTAGAAAGCAAGAGGAATCAAGAAACCTAAGATATCAATAAAATCATGCATACACTCTAATCGAATAAGAGATAATCCAGACAAGCAAGCATGAGGACAACAAGAACATCACAAAATACTTGCAATATTTGAATAATCAATGGGAATTTTACAATTGTAGAAAGTTAAGGGGCAAAAAGAATGCCTTCAATAACATCTGGGGAAAGAAACTTTCCTTTTTTACAATTGGCCAATTCTGAGCACTATAGGCTCCAAACAAGAATATATACCCCACTCACTGCATGCAGGCAGGAGTCAAAAGATCTCTGAATTAGGGCTACATAGATATGCATTATAATAATCATCACCAAAATTAGTCACTTCTTATCATAAATGTGTTCTATGAATATCATGACCGATCAGATATTTCTCCCTTTGCATGTCCATCTCTGAATTGATCAACCTGCAAACATAAAATCCTAGATTCAACAACCTCCTTGCAAGCCCATACTGCCATGAATGTGCAAAATCTGATCCCATATTGGGAAGGACTCAAAATGGCTAGCCAAAAGATCTCTGCAAATTCTCCCAATTGCATCCACCCTATGAAATCATCAATTTTCTTAGCTGCCCACATTTGTAAATGCTCATCTTGGAAGAGAACCTGTGAAAAAAAGAACTGGCTGCACCGCTTAAAAAATATCATCGGTCGCATGATTGCATGAGTCGAAAAGGCTTCATGCGATCATGCGACAACTCCTTTGAAACTGCCACCGCTTGACAAAGCAACGGTCACATGATCACATGAAGCTGAAAGGCTTCATGCGATCACGTGACAACCTTTGAAAACTTGCCTCCACCTTGCCACATAAGACACTCGGGACCCACAAAAACCACACTGTAGGATTTAAACCTGGTCGACCTCGGGTTCATTTCTTCATATTTGCCAAGTCGCATGAACCTGCTCACCGCACAACTGCACTCTTTCTTTACCAACCCTGGGCCCATAGACCGCTACACCATTTTGAAAAATTTAATGGTCGCATGATTGCATGAGCCCAAAAGGCTTCATGTGATCATGCGACAACCTTGAGAATCTATCGCTCTTTGCCACAAATGACACGTCGGGCCCACAAAAAAAAAATAGCCACCTGCCAAATTTTCACCGACCGCTAGCCACCCACTGTAGACTAGACACGTCACCAAACCGCAAGCCCACCAAAGCCCTGTTAACCGCTATGTGTCACTCCCCTATTCATCCCAACCGCTACATCAGCAAACATCTTGGCACCCCTGGCATAGGACTCACCTAACTCAGCAGATCCCCATTGGACAGTTGTCGCATGATCGCATGGGATCGAAAGATCCCATGAGATCATACGACCACCATTGATCTTTGTCGCACTTGCGCCAATGAAGAAACCTCAGGCCCCACTAACTGCTTGTCGCATGATGTTAACCGATGATTGCAAACCATGAACCACCACCACCGAAACTACTGACGATTTGTCACATGGTTGCATGGACTCAGAAGAGCCCATGCCATCATGCGACCAACCATAAGGTGTTAGTCACCAACTACTAATGGTTTGTTTTCCTGATTGCTTACCATTTGTCGCATGATCGCATGCGGCCAGGAAGGCCCATGCGATCATGCGACCAACTGCGTGATGCTAACTAATGACCACTTGTTTCTTTCTTAACTGTTGATCCTTGCTGACACTGCATCAATGGTTGTCGTATGATCTCATGGGATCAGAAGATCCCATGCGATCATGCAACATCCATCGGATCTTCTCTGTGCTGGCACGACCTTAGGCACTGGGACTCACCTGATCAGAGTTGGACGCTTAGGGTTGAAAACATAGAAGGGGCCAAAAACACAGAGGATTTTTGAGCTAAGGTCGAAAACACACCAAATTTTCAAACCAAAAGGTAGAAACATCCTGAGCCTATAGAGAGGAGGTAAAAAACACACTAGGTTTTTGACACTTGAACAAAAAACACACTGGGCTCTCATCACTAAAAGGCAGAAAACACAGAGAGCTTCGACACTTGAGCATTTCTTTTGGAAAATAGGAACCATGGCCAAAAATGAATGACAAGGAAATTTTGGGCAACATTTTGGCGACCTCTACGGAATGTCAGCCTGCTAGACATTTAGACCAGTTGCCAGAGAGGTATCCATTGGGCATGGGGTCAATCCTTAGCATAAAAACTTGACAGGGATAGGGACAAAAACTGAACCAGGAAGACAAACCTGTGCATGCGCACTTCTTGGAAAGGAGGAAACTACTCTAGAAAATAGGGGAAAGAAAATAGGGAAACCTATCCTAACCTAAACTAACCATTGCAGAGACCTGGTTAAACAAAGCCATTCACTAGTAAGCTGAAGTAGCTACCCTTTCTCCTCAGGGCTTTACACTTTTCATAGTTGATGCTAACAAGGAGAAAGTGGAAAACAAAGAAATACTAAATTATCTGGCAAATCTTTTCCTAAATTTGGTATACTAGATTACTAACCTCAATTAGATCATAGATGCTGCTCTCCATAGGAGTCTGATACAGCTGAATAAGCCCTTGGTCACCAAGGAGTGGCCCCTTGACATCACCCTCCATTGATTCCTCAAGTATGCATGTCTTGCTCGACCCCATTTGGGCTAGATATCTGATAGGATATCCCCTAGAGAGCATAAAACTAGGCCCCTCTTGCTACTCAGCATGTATCTTATGAATGTCTTCAGTAGGAAGGTCAGGTTTTTGCTCCTCCATAATAATTTGGCACATGTTTTCTTCTTCTACAGATGGGACATAGTTAACCCCCTGGGACACCAATTTCTCCTTAGGCACAGGCAAGCCATTATCCTTTTCAGGAACATGAGGATCATCAACAAGAGTTGAGCAGAAAGCATCTATTATCAGATCAAAATCATCTTGTTGCTCTAAGTCAGTAGCAAATCCATCATCTTCACTTCCACAATTAGAGGGCTCAACTAATGAACTTTGCACTACCTCATCCTGCTCAATATAGAAAGGCATCTCCTTAGATAGAGTAGCTTAGCTCTCACCTTCTTCACCTTCTTTCTTATCCTGATCTGATTTCTCTAATCCACCCTAAGGATGTGCTTGAGAGGCTACTATCTCTGGTTGTAACACTTCTGACCTTTCTCCATCAGGAAGCTCATAGTTCAAGAGAACAAGCGGAAAATCTGTAGCCTCCTTCCCAAAAAATGGGTTCAGGTGACTGCCAATTTCTTTGATGCTTTGTGTTGAAAATGTCCTCTTGACTGGATTATATGGATGGAAAGGCCTTTTTACCAAATTCTACCTTTTGCTCTGATGCTTCTCCTGGGATTGTGGCCTAGACTCCTGATATAGTTGCTTCTGAATTTTCCACTGCTAGTTAGGATTTTGATCCTCTTGTTGATAAAGTGATCTATCCTCCAAATACTGTCCCTTTATAGTGATCAACTCTTTGGTTAGAGCCTGCAACAGACTCACCATCTCTTGGTTTGCTACTTGTTGATCACTTTTCTCTTTAAGTAGCTCCTGGGGAAGGTCATTTATAGACTTTCCATAGCTAGTACTAGCCTGAGGTTCTATTAATGCAGGTATGGGAGTAAATGGAGGCATTTGTAGAGGTACAGTGGGCTGAAGATTAAGAGAGATAGGCATGGGTGGTCTTCTGTCTATCATCCCTGCCTGGATTAAGTAATTTTCTACTTTGACAGCCAGGTCAAAAGCTTGGGGCAATGAAGTACCTCCTAAAGATTGAATCATGACAGATATATCACTAGCTAGGCCTCTCAAAAAATAAAGGAAAGCATAATCTATTGAAGGCCTTATATTCATTGGAATCCTATTCCATGCCTTGAGAAATCTGCCATTAAAATCTATCATCAGCTCATGAGGATCTCTCTTTATAACTTGGAGCTGCTCCACTAGAGACAAAGAATCTAAATCATCCTTAAAGTGTTTGCTGAGGAGGTCTCCAAGTCTATCCCATGAAGTAATGGAGCCAACAATTAAAGTTCTAAACCACTCAAGAGCACTACCTTTCAGAGATGTTGCTAATAGCTTGGTGGCCACATCCTCTTGAGTAATGTTTTGTATGCTCCAAATGGTGGTCACATCTCTTATGTGCTCAAAGGCTGTTGTCTGTCCTTCACCTATGAAATCAGGTATACTTTTGAGTGCTGCCAAGGGCATATCATGGTGTTGGGTAAAACTTAATGGGCTACCCTGATTAAAGGGTGCAAATGCAAATAGTCTTGCCATCAGAAGAGTCTATTTTCTTCATGAGCTCTATTAGAAATTGGGTCACTGCTCTTAACACCCATGGAGTCACCAGATATACTTGAGTATTAACCTCTTTAAGGCCTGTATTATGCAATTATTATATCAGAGATAGCATAATATTTGAAATTGACTTCTTTTGTAGTCCCACCGCACATGCCAAAAATTGTTATACACTGAATCTCCACCCTTAGTTCAAGCTCTCATATTCTTGATAATCTAGTATAACATGGGAATCATCTCAAGGTTGTGGGCCCTTTTGCTAACCAAGATGAGACCTCCAAATTCTAGGCTGGTTCCTCTTGGATAATCACCCTGATTTGCTCTAACAAGAAAGTAAACTTTTGAGGGAAAGGGATAGAAGGAGTACATGGAAAGGGAAATAACTAAAAGCAAATCTACCTACTAGGTGATGCACTGAAACTAGGGTTTGAATCTCAGTATAGAGGGATGAAACCAATGAAGGAATCAGGTCTAATAAGTTATAACTCACTAGATAGGCTTGCATAAGTATTTCATAGGAGAGTCTAAAAAAAGACTCAACCTATGACCTGCAAACAAACATCCTTTTCTGCAACTAGGTGTAGGAATGAGACAAGGCTACTAGGGGCTATAGTATACCCGCAAAACACCTAAATCAGATCAGACACAGGAAACACACAAAATTGTAGAAAGCAAGAGAAATCAAGAAACCTAAGATATCATTGAAATCATGCATACACTTTGATCCAATAAGAGATAATCCAGACAAGCAAGCATGAGGACAACAAGAACATCATAGAATACTTGCAATATTTGAATAATCAATGGGAATTTTACAATTACAGAAAGTTAAGGGGCAGAAAGAATTCCTTCAATAACCTCTAGGGAAAGAAAATTTCCTTTTTTACAATTGGCCAATTCTGAGCACTACAAGCTCCAAAAAAGAATATATATACCCCACTCACTATACGCAGGTAGGAGTCAAAAAATCTCTGAATTAGGGCTACATAGATATGCATTATAATAATCATCCCTAAAATTGGTCACTTCTGATCATAAATGTGTTCTGTGAATATCATGGCCGATCAGATATTTCTCCCTTTGCATGTCAATCTCTGAATTGATCAACCTACAGACATAAAAGCCTGGATTCAACAACCTCCCTGCAAGCCCATAATGCCATGAATCCACAAAATCTGACACCATACTAGGAAGGACTCAAAATGGCTACCCAAAAGATCTCTGCAAATTCTCCCAATTGCAACCGCCCTCTGAAATCATCAATTTTCTTAGCTACCTGCATTTGTAAATGCTCATCTTGGAAGAGAACCCATGAAAAAAAGAACTGGCCGCACTGCTTAGAAAATATCATCGGTTGCATGATTGCATGAGCCAAAAAGGCTTCATGTGATCATGCAACAACTCCTTTGAAACCGCCACCACTTGACAAAGCAATGATCGCATGATCACATGAAGCTGAAAGGCTTCATGTGATCATGTGACAACCTTTGAAAACTTGCCTCCGCCTTGCCACATAAGACACTCGGGACCCGCAAAAACCACACTGCAGGATTTAACCCTAGTCTACCTTAGGTTCATTTCTTCGTATTCACCAAGTCACGTGAACCTACTCATTGTGCAACTACACTCTTTCTTTACCAACTCTGGGCCCATAGACTACTACACCATTTTGAAAAAGTCAACGGTTGCATGATCACATGAGCTAAAAAGGCTTCATGAGATCATGTGACAACCTTGAGAATCTGTCGCTCTTTGCCACAAATGACATGTCAGGCCCTCAAAAAAAAAATAGTCACCTGCCAAACCTTCGCCAACTACCAGCCACCCACTGCAGACTAGACACGTCACCAAACCACAAGCCCATCGAAGCCTTGTTAACCACTACATGTCACTCCCCTATTCATCCCGGCTGCTACATTAGCAAACATCTCGGCACCCCTGGCATAGGACTCACCTAACTCAGTAGATCCCTATCAGATGGTTGTCGTATGATCACATGGGATCAGAAGATCCCATGAGATCATATGACCATCGTTGATCTTCCTTGCAATTGTGCTAATGCAGAAACCTTAGGCCCCACTAACTACTTGTCGCATGATGTTAACTGATGATTGCAAACCATGAACCACCACCACCAAAACCACTGACGGTTTGTTGCATGGTCGCATGGACTCGAAAGAGCCCATGTGATCATGCAACCAATTGTAAGGTGTTAGTCATCGACCCCTGATGGTTTTTTTGCCTGATTGCTTACCTTTTGTCACATGATCACATGTAGCCAGGAAGGCCCATGCGATCAAGTGACCAATTGCGTGATGCTAACTAATGACTACTTGTTTCTTTCTTAACTATCGATCCTTGCTGACACCACATCAATGGTTGTCATATGATCTCATGGGATCAGAAGATCCCATGTGATCATGCAATAGCCGTCAGATCTTGTCTGCACTGGCACGGCCTTAGGCACTGGGACCTGCCTGATCAAAGTTGTGTGCTTAGGGTTGAAAACACACAAGGGGCCGAAAACACAGAGGGTTTTTGAGTGAAGGTCAAAAACACACTGAATTTTCAGACCAAAAGGAAGAAACATCCCGAGCCTGTAGAGAGGAGGTCAAAAACACGCTGGGTTTTTGACACTTGAGTAGAAAACACATTGGACTGTTGACACTAAAAGGCAGAAAACACAGAGAGCTTTGACACTTGAGCATTTCTTTTAGAAAATAGGAACCTTGGCCAAAAATGAATGACAGGGAAATTTTGGGCAACATTTGACTAAAACCTACTCTAGGGCCTCTATTTTTACCATATCCACCATCCTTGAAATTTTCATGAATTTTTACCCTATTCTCTGGCCTCTACCATTTATTTTATTCCCTGGTCTACAGTTGAAAAGTTTGAAAAACTAGTTGTTACGCAAAAAAAAAAAACCCTAAGCCTTGTTATATTTTCATGTTACCTTTTTCAGCAACTTAAGTCTTTCCAATTTGCATGTGCACAAAATATCTCCTAAGTCCGATGGTTTAATTTTTCCTAAGTCTCGGTGCATAAATATTTTTCCTTGGGGATAAGTGTCAGTTTCATCTAATGGTCTTCGCTATCAAGTAAGGAAAAGATGCATGCATATTACAATCATGGTATAGCGACTACCATTGATCTTACTTTTCCTCTAGTGCTACTGTGTGTCATTGGGACTGGTGTCACCTCCTCTTATTTGGTAGTTCTTGATTCATCGGTGGTGTTTGATTTGGCAGTCTATCAGTAGGATGGTGCCCTTTCGACATTTAGAGGCTCTGACATCTGTAGAGGATCGACAACTGGCATATCTCTGCAACGCTTTGTGTTAGAGCATGTGATCATATGACAGCTGTTGATCTTACTTTATCTCTGGGGTCTATCAGTGGGTCCTTTGCTAGTGATGTGCTCATTCTCTATTGGCTCCCAGGTGACGGTTTAGATTTGTCAGTGGGACCATGTCAGAGGGTCTGCGGATGTGTCAGAAAGGCTAGGATCTACAGTGGTCGTATGATCTCATAGAATCTTCTGACCCTATGAGATCATGCCCCCACCGTTAGATTAGAATCTTGGAAGGCAGTGGGTCCGATGTCAGAGCAGTGCCAAGGTGTTTGCTGATGAGGTGGTCAGGGTGAATAGAAAAATGCAATGCAACAGTTGTTAGTGGGCCCCTGGGGTCAAGGCTTTCTAAAGCGATTAACTCTTTACAGGATCTCGCAGCTGTCATTGCACTGCAGATCCAAGATGCTCAACTTTTAAGCATGGCAGTATAGCAACAACCATCCGATGCACTCTCAGGGCCGTGGGTCCAAGGTCTTGTTAGAGATGCTGATTTGCTCACTTTTGATTGGTTGCTAACTTCCAAGTGGCATTTGACTTGTCAAAAGGGGATTTTAAGTTGTTTTCTCTATGCATCATAGCCATTCATTTGCCAAGAAGGGTTTCTCATTGACAGTGATGTTTTAAATTTGCCGCTAGCCATTATATTTAAAAAATTAAAATATCTCTGTGAGGGTTTTGCATTCTTTTGGCCATGCACGATGTCAAGTAGCTCAGGAGTTTAATTCTTAGGACATTTGCGGTTGAAAATTTGATGGAGATGACTGTTGGTCAGTGTTGTAGGGTACTTTGCCATGTTCCCGCACTGAGAAGTGATGAAAAGAGTTGGTGCCACCTTTTGAGTAGTACTGTTACCCTGGGAAATAGGATCAAATTTGTGAGCCTTCATGGCTTAGTGGAGTTGCAGGTGGGTAGATGGATCAAGGTTGTTATGTCTACAGGAGGGCTCAGTACAAGATCAGCACACATAGAGAAGATTTGATCTGATCGGCAGTTTTCTCAAAGATTTTGATAATAAGTGATTAGTGTACCTTTAGGGTTTGCTATTGTTGTAAATCTTGTAACCCTAGTTAGGTTAGTTTTGACTCCTGCCTGCATGCAATGAGAGGTATATAGTTCTTTTTGGGAGCCTTAGTGCTCAGAGTTGGATAATTGTAAAAAGAATTTCATTCTTCTTAAGGGTCATCTATGGTATCATCTCTACCCTCTAGCTTATATAGTTGTATTTCTCCCATTGATGAATTCAAACATTACAAAGGTATTTTGTGACAATTCTTCATGTCCCTATGCTTCCCTGTCTAAGTCTATCTCTTATTGAATTGAAGTATATGATGTTTTCAATGGTATCTTAGGGTTCTTGATCCCTCTTACTTTCTGTAACTATGTGTGTTATTGTGTTTGATCTAATTTAGATGCTTTTGTGGGTATACTTTAGCCCCCTAAAAGTCTTGTCTCATTCCTACACCAAGTTGCATAAGTGAATGTCTGCTTGCAGGTCATAGATTGTGTCTTATGTTCAGACCCTCCTATGAAACACTTATGCAAGCCTATTTAGCAAGTTGTGACCTACTAGACTTGAGCCTCTCATTAATTTCACTCCTCTATACTGAGATCCAAACCCTAATTTCAGTGCATCACCTAGTAGGTAGTTTTCTTTCTAGTCATTTCCTTTTAAGCACTTCTTCTCTTCCTTTCCCTCAAAAGTTTTACTTTCATGTCTAAGAGAAAATTAAGGTGATTATCCAAGAGGAACTAGCCTAGAACCTAGAGGTCTCATCCCAGTTAGCATAGGTCCTGTTATACACAGATTTTATGCCTCTATCTCAAGCTCTCTTGGTCTTGATAACTCAGTATAACATGGGAATCATCTCAATGTTGTGGGACCTTTGCTAACTAAGATGAAACCTCTAGGTTGTAGGTTGGTTCCTCTTGGATTATCACCTTAGTTTGCTCTTAATAGGAAAGTAAATCTTTGAAGGGAAAGGGTTAGAAGGAGTGCATGGAAAGGGAAATAACAGGAAAGAAAACTATCCTACCAGGTGATGCACTGAAACTAGGGTTTGGATCTCAGTATAGAGGGATGAAATCAGTGAAAGACCTAGGTCTAGTAGATCACAACTTACTGAATAGGCTTGCATAAGTATTTCATAAGAGGGCCTAAACATTAGACACAACCTATGACTTGCAAGTAGACATTCTCTTCAGCAAAAGGGCACAGGAATGAGACAGAATGATAGGAGGTTGAAGAATACCCACAAACTCACTCAAATCAGATCAAACATAGTAGTACACATATAAGCTGAAAGTAAGAGGGATCAGGAACCCTAAATATCACTGAGAGTATTCATAAACCTTAATCCAATAAGAGATAATGCAAACAAGGAAGCACAAAGACATGAAGGATTGTCACAAACTACCTCTACAATATTTGTATTATCAATGGGAATTTATAGAATGTGAGAAACTAGATGATAGGAAGAAATGCCAAAAATAACTTCCCAAGAAAGAGTCTTTCTTCTTTACAAAATGTGAATTCTAAGCTCTACAAGCTCCAAAAAACACTATATACAACACTCACTACATGCAGGAAGGAGTCCAAAAACTAACCAGGGTTACCAGATTTACAATAATATAACAAACCCTATGGTACTTAGAACCAAACTCAAATCTAATCATGAATATCTTCTTGCAACATCATGGCCGATCAGATAAATGACCCATCCCTGTACTGCAATCAACCTGCAGATCAACGACCTAGATTCATCAACTTCCCTGCAACTCCACCAAGTATGTGCAAATTGGTACCTTATCAAGACAAGAAACGACCCCTGACGGCTAGCCAAAACTCCCTCATCAACTTCACAACCTGCAACCATCCTCAAAAGTCATAAATTTTTAGCTACCCACACTTGCAAACATCTCCTTAGAAGAAAGCCCACAAAAAAAAAGTCACGCTGCTTTGAAAATAACACTAGTCGCATGATCACATGAGCTCAAAAGCCTTCATGTGATCATGTGACAAGCATTTGAAATCTACCTCTGCTGTCATGCAAGACACCTAGCCGCGTAAAAAATGCACCTTTCAACCACAGACCGCTTGTCGCATGGTCGCATGTGGTCAAGAGACCGCATGTGATCATGCGACCAACTGCAAGATGCCACACACAAGATACCTCAAGCTCATTTTGACTGCAACTTTACCCCAGGCTCACCTGGGGTTTGGTCTTTTCCTAGTCACAGAGTCGTGTAATCTTCCTTCTAACCACAGCTATATCAAGCGACCACATGAAAACATTATCCGCGCAATCGCGCATTCGCTAAAAGCTTTTCCAACCTAGCCCCCATCTGCAAACTGAGACTCTCATCCAATAGCTAGTGCAAGATCTCATGGGGTCGGAAGAGCCCATGAGATCTTGTGACCACCATAGATCTCCTTTCTACCACCACTGAACTATAACCTTTGGACCCATGAAAATCTCTTTATTCTAACCAATAAAAACTTAGCAAACTGGAGCACATCACCCTAACCTGGCACATCAGACCCACGATAAAAGGATCTCATCGAACGGTTGTCGCATGATCGCATGGGGTCGGAAGATCCCATGCGAACATGTGACCACCATCGGATCTTTACTGCACTTGCATCCCGGGCCCACTATAAAACCTTATCACCAGTCGACCAATGAAACACGGGAACGTCACCAAACTGCAAGCTTATAAGTGCGGCTAATGGCTAGTCACATGTTCGCATAGCCTAACAAGGGGCTATGTGATCATGTGACAAACCGCTAGCATTCTTCAACAAGACCGTCAATGGTTAGTCACATGGTCACATAAGGGGAAAAGGACTTATGCGATCATGCAACAACCTACATAACAGCTTGCTGAAAACCAATTGGGCCCCACTTGTCAGAGTTGCGTACTTATGAAATGAATTCGGCTAGAGGAAGAAGTGTGAAGCACAGGAGTTAGAAACACACTGAGCTTTCAAAGTGAAGGTCGAAAACACATTGAGCTTTTGGACCAAAAGGCAGAAAACACAAAGGGTTTTCGACACTTTGAACAATTTTCTGGAACTCTGTGACACCAGTATTTCCTACAACGTTTAAAATTGAAAATCTTCCTGAGCTTGAGCTTGCCCTTGCTGAGCTGCAAGTTCACCCTCAGCTTTAGCTTCATCTGAACTCTCATGTTCAGACAGAAACATGACTAGATCTTCATGGCCGGCCTCTATTCTTGCTAATTACCTTAAGGGGCAACCCCTGGAAAGAATGAACTTGGGGCTCCTTTTACTACTGTCAGGATCTTCAACTACCAATTCATGTAGAGGAGCCTCTTCTTCCACATCATTTTTCTTGTCAACACTCTTAGCAGCAGGCTTCTTTTTAGGAGAACACTCCTTTCTTTTCCCTTCAGCAGCTGAGATGAGTGGCACATTAGAAGCATTGTCATCTTCAACAAAACAAGGTAGCTCTTCAAATAAATCAGCCTCCAATTTGATGGTTTTCTTGGAAACATTATGAGATTCAACAGATAACCTTGATATTGCCTCATTTTCTTTACAAAGGGCTTCCTCAAGTTGTATCTGATGAGTCTCTTTATCATTTGCACCCTTTAGAATCAAGAGCCCTATTATTGCTTTGTGCTTTTGTATTTATTTATCATGAAACTCCCTATGGGCTACCAACTCTTTTTCTTTCTCCATTTGAAATTCAATGCCCCTATTAAACATGGCTTCCATTAAAATTTTTTGGTCTTGAACCACCCTTTCACAGTTATTCTTATGAACCTCCAATTCTTCATAAGCATCCCTCTGAGCCGCTAATGTTCCTAGAAAATCTTCTTCTTTTGTAGCTATAGCAGCACTGACCACCACTAACTTTTCCTCGTAAACCTCCTTTAGTGTTGTGAGAATGCTTGTAAGGGTTGCCTGACATTGTTTCAGTTCTATAAAGGCATCAAACTGCTCCTTTGCCTATGTTTGCATATGCCTTTTTTGTGTTTCCAACACCTCTTCATAATATCTCCTCTATTCTTCAAGCTCCCCTTAATGAACCTTCTTCTGGGCCTCCAACCCTTCAGCAAGCTTGGTCTCATTTCTCTTGTATTGCTCTGCCAAATACCTCCTATAACCTTGATCCTGCTGAGCCAAAGCTTGTTGTTGTTGGCTCTGGGTATGATAAGCATACTCTTCTATGCAAGGCATTTCCTCTTGAGGCTACTGGTATGTGTATTGATGCTACCATGATACTGGAAGTTGGGTGGGTGTGAGGCAAGCATGAGGTGTATGTTGGTTCATTACTGCAACTAGGTAGTCTTGCATAAAATTAGAAGTACCACTATTATGATAAAGCTGACCTCCATGAAATGAAGGGTTGTCCTCATGAAAAGAAGGATGGTAATCCATCTTAGGTATTGAATCAGCTTGAAACCAGTGAATGTGAACTTAGAGTCGCCAGATATGCAAAATAATGACCTCTCAAAGGTCTACAACCAACTGGAAGCATATCAAAACCAGTATGAATTATAAAAACTATGACCTCTTGGTCCCACTAGGCATGCCATAATTGTTATACATTGAGTTTGTGCCTCTGTCTCAAGCTCTCTTGGTCTTGATAACTCATTATAACATGGGAATCATCTCAAGGTTGTGGGATCTTTGCTAACCGAGATGAAACCTCCAGGTTCTAGGCTGGTTCCTCTTGGATTATCACCTTAGTTTTCTCTTAATAGGAAATTAAATCTTTGAAGGGAAAGGGTTAGAAGGAGTGCATGGAAAGGGAAATAACAGGAAAGAAAACTATCCTACTAGGTGATGCACTGAAACTAGGGTTTGGATCTCAGTATAGAGTGATGAAATCAGTGAAAGACCTAGGTCTAGTAGATCACAACTTAACGAATAGGCTTGCATAAGTATTTCATAAGAGGGCCTAAACATTAGACATAACCTATGACCTGCAAGTAGACATTCTCTTTACCAAAAGGGCATAGGAATGAGATAGAATGATAGGGGGCTGAAGAATACCCACAAACTCACTCAAATCAGATAAATGACCCATCCCTGTACCGCAATCAACAAACTAGATTCATCAACTTCCTTGTAACTCCACCAAGCATGCACAAACTGGTACCTTGCCAAGATAAGAAATGACCCTTGATGGCTATCCAGACCTCCCTCATCAACTTCACAACCTGCATTAGTCCTCAAAAGTCATAAATTTTCAGCTACCCGCACTTGCAAACATCTCCTTAGAAGAAAGCCCGCAAAAAAAAGTCATGCTGCTTTGAAAATAACACTAGTTGCATGATCACATGAGCTCAAAAACCTTCATGCAATCATGGTACAAGCCTTTGAAATCTACCTCTGCTACAGCGCAAGACACCTGGCCCCATAAAAAATCCACTTGCCAACCACGGATCACTTGTTGCATGGTCGCATGCGGTCAAGAGACCACATGCGATCATGCGACCAACTGCAAGATGCCACATGCAAGATACCTCAGGCTCATTTTGATTGCAACTTTATCCCAGGCTCACCTTGGGTTCGGTCTTTTCCTAGTCGCAGAGTCATGTAATCTTCCTTCTTACCCCGACTATATCAAGCGACCACACGAAAACATTATTCGCACAATTGCGCATTCGCTCAAAGCTTTTCCAACCTGGGCCCCATCTGCAAACTGAGACTCTAACACAACAGTGGGCACAAGATCTCATGGGGTTGGAAGATCCCAAGAGATCTTGTGACCATCGTAGATCTCCTTTCTACCACCACCAAACTGTAACCTTTGGACCCATGAAAATCTCTTTATTCTGACCAATAAGAACTCGGCAAACTAGAGCATGTCACTTTGACATTGCACATCAGACCCACGACAAAAGGATCTCATCAAATGGTTGTTGCATGATCGCATGGGGTCAGAAGATCCCATGTGAACATGTGACCACCATCAGATCTTTACCGCACTTGCATCTCGTGCACACTGTAAAACCTTGTCACCAACCGACCAATGAAACATAGGCACGTCACCAAACTATAGGCTTATAAGTGTGGCTAACAGCTAGTTACATGTTCGCATAGCCTAAAAAGGGGCTATGCAATCATGTGACAAACCACTAGCATTCTTCAATAGGACCATCAACAGTTAGTCACATGGTCACATAAGGGGAAAAGGACTTATGCAATCATGCGACAACCCGCATAACAGCTTCCCGAAAACCAACTGGGCCACACTTGTCAAAGTTCTGCACTTATGAAATGAATGCCACCAGAGGAAGAAGTGTGAAGCGCAGGAGTCGAAAACACACTAAGCTTTCAGAGAAAAGGTCAAAAACACAATGAGCTTTCGGACCAAAAGGTAGAAAACACAGAGGGTTTTTGACACTTTGAACAATTTTCTAGAACTCTACGACACCAGTATTTCTTGCAACCTTTAAAATTGAAAATCTTCTTGAGCTTTGTGAATTAGGCTATGCGATCTAGACTGGGGCATGGTGAAACATTGAAGAACATGGGGTTCAAATTGCAACGCATGAAACCCTGTGGATCAACTTCACACATGAAAAAAAGCTACTGCAGGGCGAGATAAAAATAAAGACCTGAAAACTTGGCCAAATTTGCAAAATGGAAATTTTGGGCAACAAGTCCCATAACCTGGAGATGATTCCCATGTTATACTAGGTTATCAAGACTACAAGAGATTGAGACAAAGGTGCAAACTTAGTGTATAATAGTTAGTAGACCCTGAATCAATTATAACCCTACATACTTTACCTAGTATCTTGCACTTGACCCTAAAAAGAGCCCTCATCTATTTATGTTCATCCTTTGTAGGTGCTTTGATCAAAATCCTTCTCACCATGAGATTCTATCCTTCCTCTGAATCTAAACTCACCTTTGATTGTTTAATAACATCCTTCTCTTGTGCATATGAAATCTTTTTCTCACCTTGTGAAGATGATGGCTTATTAGGACACCTATATACAGTGTGAACCAACTGCCCACAATTATAAAACTTCATGGAAGAAAAATGACAGCTTCCCCAAATCCACCTGATCTACCTCTTCCACCATTATAGGAACTCCTACCTTAGTATCCTCCTCTGCTATTTGACTCATGGGATTTTTCACCAAACCTAGGATCACCTTGGCCTCTGGTCTCATTGCTCCTTCCACTAGGACCTCCTCTATGTCCACCTCTAGAGTCTACGCCTCTTCTTCTACCTCTACTATTTGTATCTTGTTTTTTTTCAAATTTTCCTCCTCTTTAATGGCCATCTGATAACAAATATGGAGATTAGTTAGTGTAAAGAGACTCAACTCTTCTTGTATATTCCATCTAAGGTCATTTAGATACTTAGAAACATTAATGCTTTCCATTTCTTGCACTCTAGACCTAAGGCTTAGTTTTTGGAATTCTTCTATATAGGTAGCCACATATAGATCTCTTTGTTTGAGATTTTTCATTTTCTTTTGTAATTGGATGTCATAATCATCTGATAGATAGTTTTCCTTTACCTTAGCCACCATAGTCTTCCAATTGGTTATTGGCTTCTTTCCTTCCTTCTCTCTTTCTTCTTCCAAGAACTTCCACCATGTTAGTGCTTGTACTCTTAGCCTTGATTTGGTTGTCTTCACCTTTTAGGCCTCTATAACTCGATCACATTCAAACTGATTCTCCACTCGCTCAATCCACTCCATAACCAATTCTACATCCATTATTCTAGTTAAAACCATAATGCCTTCTAGTGCCTTGCAACTGAGTGTCTTCAAGGATTTTAGGAAATGTTCCTCTATTAGTGGAGGGTCTTGTTTAGGTTCTATTTCTTGTTTTAGTTGACTCTTACCTTTGTATTTGTCCCCTTCTAACCATTCTTTCATCTTTCCTGTAGTCTCTGCAACCTCTTCTAGCTTGTGCTTTATTTCTTCTACAACTTCTTGAAGAAGTCTATTCCTTTCTTGTTTCTCTATCAAATCTAAAGCGAGTTCTTCATTATTCACCATGGTGCTTTCACCTATGGATTCACTTCCCTCTATCATACACTTCTCAATTCCCAAGCCTTTTATTGGCTATGATACCAATTTGGTGAGGAGCACTACCTCTCAAGAGCACTCTTTCTCTACCTAAGACCTATTCTTTGGTTTTACTAGGGTATTCCTCTCTAGCCTATGTAGAGATCACCCCTAGGATCCCTATATCCTTGTAGAGCTCTCCACCAACTTCAAACTCTCCACTATGCTTCACTATCCAACTATGCACTCATGGACTTAATTTAGCCACCCTACCTCCCAACTCCTCTTGGGACTTGGAATAGGTGTGTTGGCTATCCCTTTCTTGTTTTCAAACCATTTTTATCCACTTGAATGGATTCTCCCTTCGGTCTTCCATCACTTTCTTTCTTTCAAAGTTTGTAGGCCCTGTAGCCTTTTTAGCCCCAATTAGGCCTCCTCAAATCAGAGTTCTTGGAATAACTCTCAACTCCTCCAAATAGACCCCAAAACTATTTAGGGATTCTCTTTATGAACTTCCTAGGCTTAAATATCTCCTAGGCTTTAAACCCCAAAAGTGTTCATACTTAGGTTTGTCACCAAACCCCTACTTTTAAGGGTTTCTAGGGTATGCAACTCTATTTGGCTTCTTGAGTCTCAACAAGTGCTTTACTGGTCTTCTCTACAATTCTCCATGCATCCAAATTACTAAAATATATGCCTCTATACTTATACACCCTTTATTGGTTCACTCCAATCCATTGAGCAGGCTCTCTTGCTACTGATCTTTTCAAACACCTATCTAGAATGCCTCTGCACTCGCCTAGGGCTTGAGGGAAAAATTAACTCTCCTAAAAAAAAGACTCCACAGACCATATTTACAACATATACAAGTTCCCCTACTTGATTCCAAGAGGCCATGGAAGTTCAACCATGGCAAGTCAAGTGGGGAGCATATATACAAGACTGGCACTGAACTAGGTAGTGAACCAGTTAAACATGAAGAGTTTACAAAATTCTAATCACTTGTATGAAATAACTAAAATAATGGAATACAATGTAATTAAATAACATAAAGTAATTCCTAAAACCATTAGTTCATTCCTTTCAATCTATTAAATGATTGGATGAAGGCTTTGTTACCAAAAACATGATCAAGTTGTGTGATAACAAGAACACAATCTATACAATAAGTCTCATCTCCATTACATTAGGGTTTGTTTGAACTTATATATTGTCTTCCCACATTTTTGGACCCTTAGGTCAGGCTTAGAACACCATTACAACCTTTTCCTAGTTTTTAGGAAATGTTGTCATGACAACTTTGCAAAATTGCAAAGTTGTTATGAGCAACTTTACATCTTTTTGAAAACTTGACTTTCCACTCTCCTACCTAGCCTAGCTCGAACCTAAATCATTCTAATATTTCTTAAAATACTTAAAATCATGAAAATATCCATGCTACTCCATTTTGGAGTCATAGTCAAACCTTGACTCAAGTTGACTTTTCTAAGACTTAGCACTAGAACTATTGAAACTAGACCACTTTAAAGACTCAAAGAACACCTAACTAAAAACACAAATCAAACCACACTTGGGACTTTATCAACAGTCCTTATTGCCTTGGTGGTTGGCTAGAACCACCTACAAGCCAAAATGAACTGGGATCTAAATAAGACCCTAAGGTGCTCCTCCACTGGCTCTCATAGGGAAGAGTTTAAAATTTACAAACACCAATTACAGAACCCTAAAAAAAATAAAACTAATATACATAGACTCCATTTTCATTCCCCCAAGGGCCAAGTGATTTCCATGGTGGGAATTCAAGATGGAGGCATTTTAACTATGTACACCTTGTCCAGTCTAGAGACTCAGAACTAGGAACAAGAATTTATTTACCTGAACAAACTAAAAAATAAATCAAACCATTGCATAGATAGAAATAAAATGATGAATCTTAACTATCATACAGAAAATATTTCCTAATTCAATCTATTGAACTCAAATGGAAACGAAATTCAAGAACACGGTCAATGAACCTTAAATAATCAAAATGCTTGGTATTGGAAATCATGCCAAAATGGTGCCAATCTTCATACAATTTTTAGAAGGACCTTAAATATGTCCATCCTCCACATTTAAACAAATTTATCCAACCCATAACTACTTTAGGGAAATTTTTCTCCTTTTGTACAAATATTGTCACGCTACATTGAAAAGCTCTAAAAGTTGCTCTAGAAACTTTATGTTTGCATCTCTTTCATTTTTGTCCATTACAATGAGGTGACCCAATATATGGGTTCCAAAAGACATATAGAAACCGCCTAGACATTCCTATAACCAAAATAAGATATTTGATGAACTCTTTTGTGCCATTCTCCACACTATGCCACTTTTGGCTTACATGGAAACTTTGGGCCAACACATAAATAACTCTGACAACTTGGACAAAGTAACATAACCAATTATGAATACTCACCTATTAGACTCTCAACTAGTCCTTATTCACACCGTGGCCCTTATAGGATCAAACAAGCCAAAATTTGAGGGTTGAAGTTACCTAACCCCCAGGTGCTCCTGCACCATTCTCCCCACATGAAAAGATATCAGCTCACATTAGGTTTCAAGAGCACAAGATAAATTCTTAACTTCTTTAAATCACCTTAGGTACCCAAGTATCTTCTACTTCATGAATATGTTTCCATTTGATCAGGTGTTCCATGTAATTCCTATGTCTAGTCTTCTTGGAAATCCGTGAATCTAACACCTTCTTTGTTGCAGGCTTAGGTGGAGAAGGTAATTTCAAGTCAATGACCATCTCTTCATTGTCAAATTCATCCTTACTTTCCTCTGGAATGGGACCTTTTCAAGGTATGGGATCTAGCACATTAAAAATAGTAGACAAAGATATGTCTTCTGGTATGTTTATCTTGTATGCATCATTTCTATATTTGGCCAGTATCTTACATGGACCAATCCTTCTCATTTTCAATTTTTAGGCACTCTTTTTTAAAGTATTTCTTGGTTCAAATGTACTAGTACTAAATCCCCCACTTCAAAATGCACTCTTCTTTTCATCCACTCTAACATTTATTTTCTTGGTATTCTCCATTAGAGTTTGTTTGATCTTCTCATGGATCCTTTTCATGGAGTGGTAAAGTCCTCATCATGTCCACTTCTCCTTTCCATGCTCCCAATGTCTCTAAGATCTAGCACACCTCTGGAATGTAGGCCATATACTACCTCAAAAGCGCTCTTGCTAGTTTTCTTGTTTATAGTATCATTGTAAGTGAATTCAGCTTGGTGGATGATTTGATCCCAAGCTTGACCATATTCCTTAGTTAATCATTTCAAGAGTTTTCCAAGGGTCCTATTGACCACATTTTTCTACCAATATATTTTGTTATGGTAAGAAGACCCAAAAGACATATTAGTTCCTAACCTTTGCCACAAGGTTTTCTAAAAGTATCTCATAAAAATTGTATCTATATATTGTACTATGCTGATTGGTAAGCCATGTATTCTAATGGTTTACTTGAAAAAAAAATGAGCTACATGACTGGCATCATGAGCCTCTTTACAAAGAATGAAATGACCCATTTTACTAAACCTATCTACAACAACATAAATATTGTCATAACCAGTCTTTATTTTAGGAAAAATGACAATGAAAACCATACATAGAAATTCCCAAGGCCTATTGGGAATTGGAAATGGTTGATAAAGACTAGGACTAGAGGAGGTCCCTTTATCTCTTTGACAAATTGTGCACTTCTCAACATACCTCCTTATGTCCTTATGCATTTTGGGTCAATAATAGAACCCTTGTACCAACTCCAAAGTATTGTTCGATCCAAAGTGTCCAATTAAGCTACCATTGTATTTTTTCAGAACCAAATTCTCTCTCATGGATGCCCTTGGAAGCCACAATCGTGTCCCCTTAAATAGGAGTCCATATTACCAAGTGTAGTCTTCATATTCATTGTAAATGTGATTGTTATAGTCTTAGCATACCCTGTAGGTGTCAACAAATTCCTCATTCAAATATACTAATGAAAACTGCTTCTTTCCTAGAGGTTACCTATTCCAATTCAAATATACTAATAAAAACTACTTCTTTCCTAAATCTAATTACTATTGGATGTGGCATACAAGATTTTTTCATGTTGATTTTGATAATCTTGTAAAGGTCAATAAGAAAAGATGTTTTAAGGGTTTGCATACTTTAGCTAAGCCCAATAATTCTATGTGTAAGGAGTTTCAATTGGGAAAGTTGACTAGATCTAGATTTACTAGTAAATTCAATTCATCATACAATATTCTTGACCTTGTATACATTGATTTGTGTGGATTGATGAGAACACAAAGCTACTACGGAGATAAGTACTCTATCTTGTTTGTTGATGATTACTCAAGATTGATGAACATGTTATGTTTTTGAAGGATAAATATGATGCATTCTACATGTTTAAGGTGTATAAAGAAAGAGTTGAAAAAGAAATACGTAAAGTAATTAAGTGTTTTAGATCTGAAAGAGGAGGCGAGTTTACTTCATAAGAGTTCACAATAGTTTGTGAAGAACATGGAATCAAGAGACAAATGTCAGCACCCAGGACACCTCAACAAAATGGAACTGAAGAGAGAAGCAACATATCCATAATTGACTGTGCAAGAATAATTTTTATACAAAAGAGCAGGGGTCAAATTTTTTAGAGAGAAGATGTAAGTAATGATTTTTATACTTTAAACTGGGTATAACTTAAGAAAGGTACAAACAAAACACCTTATAAGTTGTGGTATGGTCATACACCTAGTGTCAGTTCTTTGAAAAAAATTGGAAGTAAATTTTAAATAAAAGAAGGATGAACAAAATGGTAAATTTGATTCTAAGAGTGATGAAGGGATATTTCTAGGATATTCTACTAGTAGTAAAGCTTATAAGTGTTTGAACAAGATAGTTTAAAGTGAAAATGTAGAATTGATGATTTTCCAATAAAAATGAGGAAGATAGTAAGAAGGAACTAGAAGACTATGATAAGTTTTTTTTATGTTCAAGTGGTAGAGCCAGATATAGTACCACTGATAAATGAAGTGGTGAATGATCACCAATCGGTGAACAATCAACAACTGGTGAGTGATGATGAAAGTAACCAAAGAACATATAACTAGTAATCCCAAGGTATGTGAAACTTAGTCACTCTCAAGATTAGATTATTGGAGATAAAAATGTTGGAGTGATGTAAAGGAGTAAGGTATGGGAAGGAGCTTGTTTACTATCTAAATTAGAACCTAAAACTATTAAAGATATTTGGAAGATAATGATTGGATTAAGCCTATGAAAGAGGAATTAGATCAAATAGAGAAAAATTAATACATGGACTTTAGTACCTAGGCCTATTGACAAGAATTTTATGAGTACTAATTGGATCTTTAGGAATAAGTTGATTGAGAAAGGAGAAGTGATCAGAAACAAGCCAAGGCTAGTTTGCAAAGGGTATGCAAAAGAAGAAGGAATGGACTATGTTGAGAACTTTTCACATGTTTCTTGACTTGAAGGTGTAAGTATACTTTTGACATATGCTTCTTATAAAGGTTTTAAGGTATATCAAATGGATGTAAATTTTCCTATTCTGAATGGTGTGTTAGAAGAAGAAGTATACATTGAACAACCTGAAGGTTTCGGTACTGAAAAAGGTAGAGACATGGTATATAAATTGGATAAAGAATTTTATGGACTCAAACAAGATCCAAGAGGATGGTATGAAAGGCTACATGCTTATGTTATTCATATTGGTTTCAAAACAACTAGTGTCAATAATAATGTATATCTAAAATCTAAAATTGAAGATATGATATGCATTGCTGATATTTTTTGTTGATGACATAATATTTGGTGTAAATGAAGCATTAAGAAGGTCATTTGTAGACGCAATGAGGAAGGAATTTGAAATTTCAATGATAGGATAAATCAAATTATTTATTGGTCTTCAAGTGTAAAAGATGAAGAAAGGGATATACATCAGTCAATCCAAGTATGTGAAGGGGATTCTGAGTACTTTTGGCATGGATGACTCAAAAATAGCGGGAACACCTATGCTCATAGGTTGGAAATTATCTAAGGAGGATGAATCCAAGGAGGTAAATGAAACTCTCTATAGATCCATGATCTGTAAGTTGCAGTATGGTGTTCACAGTAGACCAGATATTATACATGTTATCAATATGTTGCAAGGTTTTCCTCAAATCTAAAGGACTCACATATGGTTGCAATGAAGAGGACCTTTAGATATCTCAAGGGGATTGAAGATTATGGACTATGGTATAGTAAGGATGGATAATTTTCTTTGAATGTGTTTATTGATGCAGATTGGGAAAGTAATATTGATGATAGACATAACACAAGTGGTGGAGAATTATTTCTTGGTGAAATATTAGTCTCTTGGAATAGTAAAAAGTAGAATTTTTTTTCTCAATCTACTACAGAGGTAGAGTATGTTGATGCTTCTATTTTTTTTAGAAAATGATATAGATAAAACATATCCTTGTGGGAATTAATGAAACGTTCACAAAATTGGTTGGTATCTATTGTGATAACACTAGTGAAATAAAAATTTCCAATAATCTATTGACGCACTAAAAAAAAGCATATTGCAATAAAATATCATTTTCCAAGAGAATGGGTATAGGAGAAGGAGGTAAGACTTGACTATGTGCCTACTAAAGAAATTTTTTTTGATATATTCACCAAGCCATTACCAAAGGATACCTTTGAGTATCTCAGAGGTAGATTACGCTTATTCCCCTATCTGAAGTTAATTAGAGGATGATGTTGATTGCATCAGTTCATATGTGTTTATCAGAATATCATGTGTATGGATTGATGTAGAGGTGGATTAATCCATAGCGAGACAAGAATTAATATGATGTTATGATACACTGAAGAGGAAATAACAAGAAAAGAATAGTTAAGTATAGTCAAAGATGACTGAATGATTATATAAATTTGGCATTTTGATCAAAGATGGAGAATATACATTATAAGGGGAGACTATGTATGAACATAAGAAAAGAACATATAGGATGAGATGAAAGGAAGAGTATATGTAGGTGATGAATCATTATGATAGAGTGAGGAGACATATGATCGGAGGTACAAACAGAAGTGGAAACATTTATTAATAGTTAGTAAGAGGATTTTCATGAGGGAGACACATTGTTTCCAAGAAGAGCTCAAAAGTTAAGAGGAGTTAAGATTATTTCCATCAATGCCAAAGGGGAAGATTGTTAGCATAATTGATGCACTGATGCTAAGTATTATGTTGATGATGATTAGTAGAGGTTTAATGATAGGTGGATCAGTTATTAGGTTATCATTGATGTCAACTAATCGACTTCGTATTTTCAAAATGTTATCATATATTGTGCAATTGAGTCATGAGTTAAGTATGTTTTTGAAGTTACTATTTTAATAAAAGAATATGTTATGTGTTAGTAAAGTAGTAAGTAATTTGTATAATTATTTCAAATTATTTGACATCACATTGCCTAAGGTATGCATTTCAGGTGGACTCTTCAAGAAGTTTATTTGGGTAAAATAATTTTTTGAAGATGGTTCAATTTCCAATGTGAAATTCATATGGAAGTAGAAGCAATCAGAGAAAAATAGTTTATAAATTGTTAGATATGTTGTATCTTACCTAATATGATATGGATCATTCGTATCTTGGATCTAGGGTTTATTTTAAGTCAGTGGAAGAAAATATATATATTGGAAAGTTGAAAAATAAATTATTTGCTGATTGCGAATTACAAAAGGATGTGGTAACAAAGAAAGTGAAGGAATCAAGTGTGATCAAGCTAGGGAAGGTTATAGTGCATGGAGAAGAGTTTAATAACTTAATAGGATCTTATCATGCATAGGTAGTGTAATTCCACAAATTATTTTATGTCTTTTTTTCTAACAATTGTAATAGTGAAATCCCTTAATGAGGTGGATCCTAAAAGTTTTTTTTTATAAATCCTCTAACAAGGTGGGATTCATATTGAATGTTAAAATTCCCCTAACAGGGCTTCTCCTAATAGGGAAAATATCTTGATATCTCTAATGGAAACTTTCTTAACCAAGTAGCACCTAACAATGCTTTTGTAAACTTTTAACAAGGTAAGCTCCTCACAGGGTATATTCTAGAAGAATAATAATTTAGTGGGTACCACCTCCCACCATGGTTTTTCCCTTTTGGGTTTCTACATGAAAAATATGGTGTCTTCATTATGTGATTGATTATTTGTGGATGCATACTTTGAAAGTTTATATTTATATTAGTTTTTGTTGAATGTTTGGTGCACAAAGTTTAAGAGTTTGAAAGTAGTGAATTTTTTTATTACTGATTCACCCCTCCCCTCTCATTTATAATCAGACTTGTATAAACAATATTATCACCTTTACTTGATTAAAATAGATAATACATACAAAGGCTTTAATATCATGATAAGATAAGAATCATATACAATATAATACTATATTCCAAGAAGTCATAATTAGCATAATCCCAACAATAACCCTATAACTAAAAGAACTCAACTACAATCAATGAGGAAACTCTAGAAACTCCTGACCAACCATGAACCTCCTAAAAGCCATAAAGAAAAAGGTCAAACATGAACATCCACAAAATAGTAGCCTTGATTTGAGATAAAATGCCCACCTTTACCCTTAAGTCACCCATGTGTCAAAAATTCCATCAATAGAGATAGAGTGTTCCATGAATGTTGTAAAGCATATTTAAGTGTTAATCATGTCATCTTTTAGTCACAAAATGCTATATCGACATAAGTACAAGAGAGTTATACCGTTTGAGAAAATAGAGATAAGAAAAACACAAAAAAAGAAGATGTCAACATAACATAGAGTAGGCTACCTTGATAGAGTTGGAAAAATATTCATCAGAGGAAAGAAGACTACCAGAGAAAGAATTTAAACCAAAACTAATAAATCAAGCTACACCAATGAGCATTATTGGTGAAAGGATATGTTCACTCCAATGAGAAAGGATCTCCATAGAAAGGATTTTTGATTGATGTGTCGAAGGAATATATACCAATGCAAATGGAACAAAAGGAAAGAAAGGTTTCCACCATGAGTTATACTAATGAGTTTGATCGGAGAAATAAAAAAATATAGGATTAATGAAAAATTAATTCTTTGCTATTGCACATTACACCAATGATATTTTTTCAAAGAAACATACTACAAGTTGCACAGATGAGAAAATTGATTAAATTGAAGGAGCTTGTGCAAAGGGCATCAAAGGAGGTTATTGCACTGATATAATACACAAAGGTGAGACACCATTGGTAAAAATTTTGATGATGAGTTATTCAGTGGAAGTAACTCTATCTAAAGAGAAAATGATCCTATGTTTGATAGAGTAAGTATTGTCTATAATAAAAATCAAGAAAATATTATCTATTACACCAATGAATAAATTGAAGTAAGGAAAACACTTATCAGAGGAAGTTGTAGTAAAAAGTCAATTTACCAAGCTTTCACTATCACAATTCAAATTAAAATGCTTCAATGATGATGTAAGTTACCCCGATGATATTTTCATCAGAGTGACATGTCTTATGTTTCTCCAACAATCAAATGTAAAAGGGATAAAAAACATGAGAGTAACTAACAAGGTTGGAATAAGTTTTTAAGGGGTTATCGACGAGTGATCTCTATTGATAGGAATTGTAAACAAATTGATCGGTAGAGGTTACGATTATATAATCCAAGTGAAAGTTTATGTTCAAATGTTTATTGGGAGACATAACCAAGATGAGATAGGTGAAGCGAAAGATTGTACAATTGATCAAAGGAGGTTATACCAATGCTACTAAGAGACATGAAACATATTAAAGAGACATGTGGAAGGACTCATTGATCAAACAAAAGAGCTTATAAATAGCATGAGATAGAATTACATCAGTGTATCACATAAGAACAAACGATAATAACAATTTTTGTGTAAAACATTTTAAATTTCAAATTACAATGATACTTGGAAATCTATTTTGATTGAGCTCCTTCTATACACAAATAAATAACTTACATTTCATAGACAAAATATACCACAACTACATTTACATTGTACTATCACTACATAAAAAATGTGCTAACTATTGTAGTATTGTCATTGATGTCAAAGGTGGTAAGTTTTTCGTCATTGATGTTAAAGGGCCCCTATACAAAATATGTCAGAATTGCTTTTATTGTACAATCAATACTTCAAAAATTTGTTAGTTCTTACAATATTGTCATTGGTCTCAAAGGTTGCATGTTTCTTGCCAGTAATGTCAAAGGGTGAATCATTCAATGAAAAAATAATATTTCATTTTAGGCAACATCTTCTTCTATTTTTTGGTGTGCCTACTTTTGTGTGATCTATTTTTTGTTATCCTACTTTTTCATGGGTTGTTATTTGGATGCCCTATTTTTTTACAATTTTTCTTTTGGATGCCCTACTATTTTGTGGATTATTTTTTGGCTGACCTAAAAGAAGTATTTCAAACAAATAAAAATTGTTGACAAACCTAATTAGGGTTATTTTTTAGGGTATTTAAGTACAGGACACTTGAAGTTCATTTAATCATCAATGATATGACCATATTTATAAGAATATATCAGCTATACTTGAGAGTGGATATATAAGAAAAGTCCTAAAGAAGATTTTGTTGATGTTGTGAGTAGATTATGAAGAATAAATAATAAATAAATAGATGTTGTTAAGATAATTTAATAAATAATAAGTATTTATTTAATTATGAGAAATAAAAATGTTACTGAATAAAAGATATATTTATTTATTTAATCAAGGGTTAAAAAAACTTAAGAATTAGTTAAATAAATTATTAAATAATTTTTTAACTAATAGAGGATTCATGGATATATAATTAAATAAATAAAAAAAATTATTCAATCAAGTAAGCACATTTTTAGGTGTTTATAGTAATTAAGAAGTACATGAGAATATATAGGAATTCAACAAGGTCGAGAAGGTAGCCATTATGAGCATTGATAAGGTTGATTAATATTGTCACTAATCAGAAAGATAGTGACACAACTTATTATCTGATTTTGTATAGTTGTCCTCCATCATTATGATTGTGACACAACATAGCTATTTGTATACATAGGATGTTGACATCTCATTGCATACTATTGATAGTTGTATTGAATTATATGGCTAGGTACTTAGATGTGTAAGGAAACTAAGATAACAAAACAACTTTCTACGCTAGTCTTTGAGAGGACCGTAAAGAAAAAAATATAAATCTTTATGAAAATTAAGTAAACTAAATAATTTAAACAAAATTAAATACCATGAACAACACAACACAATGATTTCTTAGGTAGAACTCTTTCAAAAAAAAAAACCCCGACTCTAAAAGTTGGCCAATAAATATTATTTTTAAATTAACAAAATTACAATATGCTTACAAAAAAAATTCTCAAAAAAGTATCAACCAATAAAGGTAATTCAATAGCTATAACAATCTTACACACAACCTTCACCCTATGCCCCTAATAAATAAGTGATACAATTTATGAAACTCTTAAATGGTATTACAAAACCATGAGCTAAAAATCAGCCAAAAAGTGACACCCAACTAGTCACCAATCCAAGATGGCTTTGATGTGTGAAAATATACTTTGTAATGAAACCTATATTTGACCATTAAATTACCATAATACTTGATAATCCATCCTATTGTACCCTCAGATACACTAGTACATGGAAAGGCTTATATAGTGATCAAGATGCACTCTTAAATAAAAATAATAATTAATTAAAAATAAAAAATAATATTTTTTATAATTTTTCTAAATTAATTAATTATTCTAACCTTTCACAAATAAAAGCATTAAAAATTAAAAATAAAAATTGATTTTTATTTTTATTTTTAATTAATTTAAAACTTCCATTTTCAAGACAAAATATACCACAAGTGCATTTAGATTGTACAATAATTAGTTAAAAAATGTGCTAACTATTTTTTTATTGGATAAAAGGAAAGAAAAGTTACATAAACAAATATTTATAATAGTATAAAGGTCGCAAGTTACATAAACAAATAGTTATAGTAGTAAAAAAACTTAATTATATGTTATATGTACTAGAAAAATATTTAAATTTCAATTTTTTTATAAATTTATTTGACAATCAATAATTATCTTAACAATGTAAAACGAAAGGCACTAGAATGACTAAATCATCATAAAAGAATCATATGGCAAACATGGTGACCATCAAATTCAAGGCTTCTATGGAAAAGACTATTCACGGATCAAAAAGCATTGTTAAATAAAATTTTAATTAATTAAAAATTAAAAACAATAGCATTTTTATTATTTTAAAATAATCAATAATTTTAACCTTTCACAAACAAAAGTGTTAATTTTTATTTTAAATAATTATTTGTTAATTTCTAATGAATTTAAAACAACCACTTCTAGACAAAATATATCTCAAGTTCATTTACATTGTATAGTCATTAATAAAAAAAATGTGCCAACTATTTTTTTTATTGGAAAAAAGGAAAAAACAAAGTTACATAAACAAATAGTTATTGGTGTAAAAAGGTGGGAAATTTGTTGTCAGTTAATGTATTGTTTTTTAATCAATATTTTATGTATTTTTTGGTGGGCACAATTTTTAGTCGTCTTTTTGCGTCCTACTAATGCGTGGGTTGCTTTTTGGCCGAACTAAAAGAACTATTTTAAATAAATAAAAAATATCATTGGTTTCAAAGGTGGTAAGTTTGTTGGCATTAATGTCAAAGGGTCAATGATTTAATGTAAAAATAATATTTTATTTTAGACATTTTATGTATTTTTGGGTGAGCCCAATTTTTAGTTGTCTTTTTGCGCCCTACTAATGCGTGGGTTGCTTTTTGGTCGACCTAAAAGAACTATTTTAAATAAATAAAAAATATCATTGGTTTCAACGGTGGTAAGTTTGTTGGCATTAATGTCAAAGGGTCAATGATTTAATGTAAAAATAATATTTTATTTTAGACAATATCTTCATGTGTTTTTTTGGTTGCTTTTTGGGCGCTTTATGTTTCAACAGGTTGTCTTTTGGAAGCCCTATTTTTGCAGGTTGCTTTTGGGCCGACCTGAAAGAAACATTTTAAATAAATAAAAAGAAGGTATATAAATAGAGGTCACTGGAAGTCCATTTGAACATCAATGAGAAGAGCAGATTTATGAGAATAAATCAGCTACATTTGAGAACAGATATATGAGCTTAGTCTTGAAGAAGATTTTGTTGATGTTGTGAGCAAATTTTAAAGATCTAGGAAAGAGTTGTACATGAAATAAGCAGAGGGAGGGCTACTGAGAGAGGACTATAGGTAAGTATTTTCAACTAAACTTGTTTTACTTTTATCATTCCATAGTCCTTCAAATTCAGATTTGATTTAGGTTCTTATGAATAGTTTTCAATAGAAACTTCTCTTATTTATTGATTTGTTACTTTTATCATTCTTTAGTACTTCAGATCCAGATTTGATTTAGGTTCTTCTCAATAGTTTTCAATACAAACTTCTCCTAGTTTGTTAGTTGGGTGTTTGTAAGAAGGTTTAGTGCACTGAATAGGGGGAAATTTATTCTCGTCCGTATCTTCCCATTGGCCTAATTTCTGGCTGGTTTGCTTGCCTTGATTATTCGACTGGTGTCGAGAGCTAGTTACTCTGTAGTTTTGTGCATTAAAGAACAAAACCGCTTGATTATTCATTCGATTGGTGTCGAGAGCTAACTCTGTAGTTTTCTGCATTAAAATCGCTTACTTATTCCAGTGGTATCCAATTTCATAGCTTGTTGTCTGTGTCCATGTCCATATAATAATTTGAGAAGTATATAGGGCACAGTTTATTACTTTACAATGTTTAATCAAATCCTGCTATATTTTTTCCTTGCCAGTTTTCTGGTTTCGACCAGTTGAAGCAAGGTTTATTGAAAGTAATTCCCAAAATTTGTTTTGTTTGTCTGGAAGTCATTGTAGGAAGCAAATTGTTGAGATCAAGGTAGAAATGGATTTTGAAGGCGGTCCTCGGGGATCCCAAATGCCACAGCCAGCGAATGAAGAAGCGGCGAAGAAGATCTCAACTGAAATGGCAGCCCAGTGCAGATCACATTTCTTTTGCGTGCGCCGGAAATACGAACACAAGGCCGGAAGATTCACAGATTTCTTTGCCGAAATGCGTAAGCCCGATGAAGTTAAGTCGGTTTCAGGCCGAAAGAAAAGTGGGAATATCAACATAAAGAGCTTCAAAACGGATGTTGAGGCCGCTGTTGCGTGCTCTGTGCTCATTCACATCTTCAAAACTTGTGTTGACGCCACACGAAAGCCCGGTAAAGCGCAGTTCAGGACCGGTAAAAACGAGTCGCATGGGGTGGTGCTCGTACAACGGCAGTTGGAGAAGGGCGATGCTCGGCTTCCCAATTGCACTCTTAATAGTGAGATTCGAAAGTTTTGCAACAGTTGTGCCGAAGATTTCCTTTAGATTGCGGAGGGTGTGAAGAGTGGTGAGCGTGAAATGCCGGAGGATGAGGGTCTGGCGGACGCTGTTAGGAGGTATATTTCTGAGGCAGTGCAGGGTTCTGAAATGTACCCGCCTCACAGGATTCCTGCTCAGAAACAGAGGATGCCGTCTGTTCTGAAAAGGAAGTTTCATAAGCTAACCTAGTCCTACTTCACCATGAACTGCAAATAACAGGACCATTTTACATATGCGGCAAATCTATGTGTACGGCACACAAACTATGATTAGGTTTTTGGATGTGATCGTATTCCGAGATCAAACAAAACTCATGCTTGTTGAATTTTGCTCTCTCTAATGATTATGATTATTTTCTCCTGCCTGTGGTTGATTATTAGTACAGCAATGATAATGCCTTGTGATGCCATGCTTTTTCCTCTTTTTTCTGATACATTTCAGATCATTCTTGTCTTACAATACACAAATATGGCAATTCGACTGTGGTACATGGATTTTCCTATTGTTTTACAATACACAAATATGACTTTTTCAGTCGAATGCATTCTTATATGAATTGAATGAAGCGACTCTGTTATCCTCATGCAAGACCCTCATGCGACTAAGAGTAAGCGGCCAATAGCAATGAGAGATATAAAAGACCCCATAAAACTTGGCCAACCGAAACACGAAAGCAATCACGAATGTAAATTGTGAAAATCTCATATGAAATGTATTGCACGTAGTCATATGAAATATGTATTGCATGTACATCTGAAACATGTTCAAGTTACTGTTATAAGATTTCTTACATGTACGAGTTATTAAAAGACCCATCTTTTTTTACATATCGACAAATATCTTATAATATACTTACATTAAATCTGAACCTAAATACTTGTTCGGAAACAATAAATTGCAAAGAAAACAGTAATATTTAGCCTATGCGATATTTTAGATCATTCTGTGCAGAATACATACATCTTGAAAGGTTTTTTCCACCAGATGAAGCAATACAGCACAATTCCATTCAATCGATTTACCTATACCAACATCATTCCTTACAAATTTATTAATATAGTTGAAGTTATTTGAAACCTCATTTTCCTATACCAACATCATTCCTTACAAATTTAATAATATATTTACATTGAGTTTAAACTTAAATACTTATTCGAAATAAATTAAAAATAAAACAGTAAATTAAGAATTATAATCACAGTCAAATCAATTTTTTTCCCTATGATTTTAAATAATATTTAGCTTATCCAATACATTTTCCATCATTCTATGCATGGAGACTAAATACATATATTTGGGTGAAATTAAATCCCATAAAATAAACTGCAACTTTGCAGCAGATGAAGCAATACAGCAATACAGGACAATCTTATTCAAGCCGATCACCTAATAATCAAAATATAAAACAAATTGATATTGAATAACCATTGATTTGCAAAAGTCAAGGAGCCAGCTACGCTCATACAGAATGATGACTGTTAAGAATGCATAAAATAGAATTGCAAAGGAGAATAATCTACAATATTGTAAACCACAGTGACAAAATGGAGAGAAAAATATTGAGTGAGATGTGAAGAGGGAGAGCAGAAACATTAGTATTTGTCTTGGCCCTGCAGTTTCATTTAAAGTAGCGTTTAGAAACAACCAACGCATTTAGAAACAGCATCTTCAAATGAATTTTTGGGAAAAAGAAACGTTTATATCCAATGAAAGCTGTTGACAGAGGTGGTAGAATTAGAAATTTCAATTGTTCGACAGAGAAGATCGATGGATAAGAGTGATGTCATTATATAATTATTAATAAGGAATTTTATTTTTATTTTATTTTGAAGATAATAAGAAAATTTAGTTATTTTCTATTTTGAAGATATCCAAAAAAGATAGATAAAGATTGGTGATACTATTGTATAATTATATTTTTATGTTAAATGATAATTATATATTTTGTACATTTTAACTTATTAAATACAATTAAAAAGTTAAAATATATTTGTTATTTATTTTGAAGATATCAATAAGGTTGGTGATACTATTAAATAATTATCTCTTTAGGCTAAATAATTATTATATATTCTATATATTTTCAATTATTAAATACAAGTGAAAAGTTAAAATATATTTGTTATTTATTTTGATATATATATATATATATATATATATATATATATATATATATATATATATATATATATATATATATATATATATATATATATATATATATATATATATATATATATATATTTTAGACCAAGTTAAAAGTTAAAATATATTTGTTATTATTGCAATAAACAATCAAGGCTTCAATTTCATGAACTTCACGAAATATGACATTTACAATTTTTTTGCATCAATGGCCGACAATGAATGTGGTCATGGCTAATCTAGGGGTGAGATGAGTGGCTATCAGGTCGTGGAGCAAACGATGAGCGATGGAGGAAATAATGGGAGACACAAATCCCTTCATTCGCCAGAGGGGAAAGCAAAATTCCCTTGGGAAATAGAGGCTCGGTTGCTAAATGAAAGAGATGTGAACATTCTCAAAGGAAGTTGATAGGCAGGAAAGAGACCCATAAGTGAAAAGCAAAAATCTATTTCCAAATTCAAATTCAATAAATAAAATCCAAAGAATGGGTTTGAGAAGAATCAACAAGGGAATCAACAAGAAAAAATTTAATTCAATAAAGAAAATCCATCATCATTAACTCCAAAATCCTCAATCTGACATGGGATCATGTACAATGTTGCACTCTATTTGCCAAATGATGTAGTGAAAACAATCAAGAGAAATTGATGGAGTGGTGGACAAGCACCTTTGTAGGGAAGGTGATTATCAAACCCATAGGATACGTCTTCTTCATTATAGATTATATAAATTGATTTCTCAAAAGGGAAATTCTGTATGGAAAGACTTTATTTTTTGATGGATTTGATTTTTATTGTGTTGACTAGGAGACAATTCAAATAAAAATTCCTAGATCAAGATGAAACTTTAAAAAATTCCTTATAAATATAGTAATGGAAGCCAATAGAAAAAAGATAAAACATTTTGGCACTAGTTAGATTATAGAGGACCGTACTAATAATTATCAACAAAGGTAGTGGCTAGGGATAAAATAGATTGATAGTTATTAAAGAAGGAAATGGGCAAAAAAGTTGTAAAGTACTTATTAGGGCTAGTGAAGGAAGTTTCTCTACTCAAAGAAATAGTAAAGGTCCAATTAAATAAAGTGACATGTGTCCCCATAACTCTCATTAGGAAGGATAACATAAAATCCACCTATCTTAAAATTATTAAAGATGTAGAAAATGTTGGCTTGTTCCAAATCCAATTTTAGACAATGAAGGTAGCAAGGGGATCTTTGAGGTAGAGGTAGAAATAGGTAATTTTTAGTCTTTTTCAAATGAATGGATTTCAAAATTTGAGGCTATTTGTGAGATCATGTGCATCTTTGAGGAAGAGTATAGGTACTTGGAGAAGAAGTTGGACCAATCCAATGAGACAATGGGGAGAAACCAAATTTCTCTACAAGAGGTGATAGAAAAAGGGGAAATAGAAAATTAGGGAATTGATCTATCTTAGAGTATATACTTAACTAAGGATTCCTTTGGCTAATGCAGTCTAACAAACAAGGGATGTTGGGAAGCCAATGCACGCCATGACCCCCCTTGTAAGTTGACTTGTGTTAGTCAATGCATTCATTTTCGAGTTGATAGTGTACCTTAGTGTGTAGCCTAGTTGGTGTTTTGTGCTTTTAAAAAAAAAATTGTGTGCTTTTTCCCTAATTTTTGGGCATGACAGAGGACTTTACCAATCCATGAAATGGATCCATGAGAAGGTCAAACAAACTCTAATAGAGAATACCAAGAAAATAAAGGTTAGAATGGATGAAAATAAGAGATATGTGGAGTTTGAAGTGGGGGATTTGGTACTAGTACATTTGAGAAAAGAAAAACTTTAGAAAAGAGTGCCTAAAAACTACAAATGACAAAGATTGGTCCATGTAAGATACTAGCCAAATATGGAAATGATGCATACAAGATAAACATAGAAGAAGACATATCTTGTCTACTTTTTTTAATGTGGTAGATCCCATACCTTACAAAGGTCCTATTCTAGAGGAAAGTAAGGATGACTCTAACATTGAAGAGATGGTCACTGAATTGAAATTACCTTCCCCACCTAAGCCTACAACAAAGAAGGTGTTAGATTCAAGGATTGCCATGAAGACTAGACATAGGAATTACATGGAACACCTAATCAAATGGAAACATATTCATGAAGTAGAAGATGGGTACCTGAAGGTTATTTAAAGAAGTTAGGAATTGATCTTTCACTCTTGTCACCCAATGTGACTTGATATCCTTTCATGTGGGGAGAATGGTGCAGGAGCACCTAGGGGTTAGGTGACTCCAACCCTCAAATTTTGGCTTGTTTGATCCTATAAGGGCTAGGGTGTAAATAAGGACTAGTCAAGAGTCCCATAGGTGAGTATTCATAGTTGGTTATGTTACCTTGTCCAAGTTGGTAGAGTTATTTATGTGTTGGTCCAAAATTTCCATGTAAGCCAAAAGTGGCATAGTGTGGAGAATGCCACCAAGAGTGAATCAAATATCTTAATTTGGCTATAGGAATGTCTAGGCAGTTTCTATATGTCTTTTGGAACCCATAGATTGGATCACCTCATTGTAATGGACAAAAATGTAAGAGATCAAAAGGTTGCTAGAGCAACTTTTGCAACTTTTCAATGTTGCATGACAATATTTGGGAAAAAGGAGAAAAATTTCCCTAAAGTAGTTATGGGTTGGAGAAATTTGTTTAAATGTGGAGGATGGAAATATTTAAGGTCCTTTTGAAAATGTACAAAGGTTGGCACTATTTTGGCATGATTTCCAATACCAAGCATTTTGACAATTTAAGGTTTGTTGACTCTGTTCTTGAATTTGGTTTCCATTTGAGTTCAACAGATTGAATTAGCAAATATTTTCTATATGATAGTTAGGATTCATAACTTTATTATTGTGTGTACAATGGTTTGAGTTTTTTAAGTTTGTTTGGGTAAATAAATTCTTGTTCCTAGTTTTGAGTCTCTGGACTAGACAAGGTGTACATAGTTAAAATGGATCCATCTCAAGTTCCCATTGTGAAAATCACTTAGCCCTTGGGGGAATGAAAATGGATTCTTTGTACAATAGTTTTCTTTTTTCTTAGGGTTTTTTAATTGGTGTTTGTAAATTTTAAACTCTTTCCCTAAGAGAGCTTTTCCATAGCCTGACTAGGAAGCAAGAGAACAATGGCTTGTAACTTGCAGGAGAAGATTATATGAATGAATCAAATGGCTTGGAGATTCTAGATAGGTTCATATAGAACCTTGGATGTAAGTTGGAGGATTGTTGAATCTATTTGGGTGGATTTTGAATAAAAAGATTGAAGACTACTTTGTTTCCTTGCAAAAAGAGCCAGTTAGGGTTTGGAAAGTGTACAGATAGTTTGAACATTAACACCAACAAAATATTTAGGGTCTTCTAAAAGTGTATCTAGATCACCAATGAGTTCATGGGGTTGTGTGTAATATTTTTGTATTGAATCCCAAAAACCCCAAACATAGGGCTACTAGAGACCTATTAGGCCTAATAGGTCTAAAAAATGGGAATTTTGGAAATGATGAGAGAATGACTTCATTGATTTAACAAGAATGGTTATTTGGTGAATGAATTGAATAATTTACAAGTCCTATAATCCTTCAAGGTGATTTTGAAATGGCTATAATATTGTTAGATGAACTTGCCTTGGAGAGTTCAAAAGGAAGTATGGAAGTGTAAGCATCTTGAATTGGTAGTGGAAGCTCTAGATGAGTTGGAGGATAGAGTATTGAGACATCCTAAAGTGGTAGGATTATAAGAGAGAATAATCCCTAAGAAGTGTTAGAGGAGACTTGGTTAAGAACTAGGAGTAGTTGTCAGGAGAGCCTCCCCATCACATTCATTTAGAAATTATTAGTGAAATTATGACTAATAAATATTCAAACTATGTATGAGTTGGTAGCGAAAAAATAAATAATAGTATGATTGTTTCAACCAAAGGGTGGTGAATAAAGTGTCCATGGGATAAATATAGCATGAAAATGGGATGATCCAACCACTTCTCATAATAATACTATTTACCAATTTCGCAACATGGCTGCCTCCCGTAATTCACCTGTTGGTTGTTCCCTTTGATCTTCAAAACTTGTAGATTTATATTTTGATGTATAACTGTAATGAAACTTTGACTCTATCACCACTCCAAAGTCTACAAGGAAGAGGGCCAATTAACAAGGATCAAGGAGATCCTTCTACACTTTGAGCCTCAATGCTCATGCGGGTGTACCCTTGACTCACTTCTTCAAAGGAGTCTCTAAACAATATACAACTATACCCTTTACTATCTGATTGAAATGTTTATCATTTAATTGTGTGTGTGATTGCTGATGATGGATTGCTTCTAGAGAATGGATTAGTGCCTTATCCCAGGGCAGAGAGTTGCTTAGCAACCTATATCATCCTAAGACCTTAAGTCAAACACATATAGATTCAGAGTAAGTGCTTTGCCTATTACTCCCCTCACTCACATATCAGGACATCAAATCCTTATCTTTCAATGAACTCACTGGACTCACCTTAAAGACTTTAATCCTAACTTTGTTAGGAACTCAAAGATAACCCCAAAATACTCTTTGTTTACCATATGCTAACCCACTTTGTGCAATCAACATATATGAGCTCAAGAGCAAAACAAAAAGACATACACCAATATGAGATTGGAATCCAAAAATATTCTCACTAAGACTTGCAAAATCAATACATTACCAAATGACAAAATGCACAAGGGAAACAAACCCTAGATCCAGGCTCTCCTTGTTCAAATTTTCACTATCAACAATCTGGGACCAAAACTAGGAGAATTGGAACCCCTGCAAACTCAAAAAGTCTACAACTTATACCCCCTAGTCATCTTGGAAATTTGAAACAAGCTACAAATGACTAGGGTTAGGGTTTCAACCACCTAACCTGCTAGAAACAATCATGCATTTAATCCAGGGGTGGGAAACACATCCAATCCAGGAGAGAGGAAATCTCAAACAGATCTCGAGCATCAAAATAGTCCTTCATATGGCACAAAAGTCTCTGCAATCAAGTAGGAGGCCTCTGGACCACTTTGGAACCACCAAACAAATCCAATCAGGCTGCTAAAACATTTAAAACCAGTCCTTCCTGTCACAAAAAATCTCTACAAGCTTGAAAACAAATCCCAACGGTCACTTCTTTGGCACCAGCAGTGAATTGACAGTCAAAATTTAAACCTTTATCAACTTTATATCCCCGCCGTCCGATCAATCTCCCTTCCCAGGATTTACATTATGAACCCATCAGACATCTTAGGTTAACTCCGCAACGACAACGGACAACAATTTTTCACATGATCGCATAGCACAAAGATGGACTACATGATCATGTGATAACCTGCTAACACTGCAACCGCTGCCCACCCCTAAGTATCAGACCCACCATATGTATCCACCTCAGCACCTACCAGACAATGAAAATCATGCACATCAGCACCTCCTAGAAAATGGAGCCACCACCCACAAAAGCCTTCCCCCTTTGGGAAGATCGGATGGTGGTTGCATGATCACAAAGGGGAGGAATATTCCTCATGATCATGCGGCCACCATAGATCTCCCCTGCAATGTCATTCCACCTAAGAATATCAGGCCCACCTTATCTGGTGAATTGGTGACCGAAGAACTTTGACTAGTTCATGAAATTCTTTCCACCGTCGCTCAAAAACTTAGCAATCATGCGACCATTGTTCACTGAATAGCCAGATGAATTAGGGCATCTCTAAACATTACGTGAACCAGTGACAAGAAGGAAATTTGTCAGGCTGCTAAAAATTAATCGGGACCGCCAAACCGCTTAGACCCACACATAGGCCTGCCTTTGCTACCACATGTCACACCACCATTCGCTATGGCTGCCAAGTCATACTAACACAGGACCCACTGACACATCCAAAAACTAAGTCCCACCAACAACAAGCCACTGTGCAAATACATGGACGAATAGAATAGCGCCAACTATGCATACGTGTCAATGGACCCACCTACCTTCCTTATGAGAATCAACGGTTGTCTCTATACTATTGCATTAAAGGTCGAGCAAGTTATATCAATGGTATAATGACAGCCACAAGATTAAACCAAACTTTAATCTGCCCGAACACCAAGAAGACCGGTCCCACCGTACATATCCGCCAACGGGCCCCAAGCGCCAGATGTCAACCAGTCACATGGTCGCATGTCAAAAATTTTTGACATGCGATCATGTGACAACCAATCATTTTGAGATCCTTTGAAATATCAGGCCCACCACCCATCGCACTTGTGCATGTTAGCTTGTGGTGACTAATCAGGAAAGTACTATCCAGGAAATTTTTTTTTGAGGCCGACTACTTTTTTTGGTTATTTGGGCCGACTACTTATAACTCATTCTAACCCTAAAGCGGGAAAATATTGTATAATATGGCTTAGGGTTAGGGATTTTTTACGAAGTATGATTTTAGTACTTGCGGCAGAATTGGGCTGTAAGGGATTACGGATTGTAATCAGGTTGTAATCACTGGATAATAATAATATTGGACTCGCTGTTGGTGGACGTAGCCCAGGGATTGGGTGAACCACGTTAAATTTGTGTGTCTTGTGTTCTATTCTGTGTGGTTTATTATTTTCTGATATTAGTTATATTTGCACATAATTGTTATTTCTGCCTTGTTAATCCTAACAAGTGGTATCAGAGCGAGGTTATTTCATTTGTTCTTTCATCTATTCTCTGAAGCAGGTCTCACGAGTTAGTGGGAGAGTCTCTCGGTTAAGTGGGAGAAATGGCAGAAGAGGGTAGGCTGAAGGTTGATAAGTTTAATGGGAAGAACTTCCAGTTATGGAAGATGCAAATGGAGGATTATCTCTATCAGAAGGATCTATGGCGGCCATTAGAGGGAGTAGCCAAGAAAGAGCAATCAATGTCTCAGGAGGATTGGGATATTTTGGATAGGAAGGCACTGGGGAGTATTCGTCTATGCCTGGCACAATCGGTGGCATTCAATATTACTGAAGCAAAGACAGCTAAAGATCTGATGGAAACCCTAGCGAAGTTGTATGAAAAGCCTTCAGCTTCAAACAAGGTATTTCTTATGAAGCGTTTATTTAATATGAAAATGGTAGAAGGTGGATCAGTTACTAATCATTTGAATGAGTTTAATACAGTTACAAGTCAATTAACCTCAGTTAAAATTACTTTTGATGAAGAGGTTAGGGCTCTCTTGATTTTGTGTTCTTTGCCAGAAAGTTGGAATGGCTTGGTAATGGCTGTTAGTAATTCTGTTTCTGGTTCTAATACCCTAAAGTATGATGATGTTATTGGTGTTATATTGAGTGAGGAAATTCGTAGGAAAAGCTCAGGGGCATCCACATCGGGTAGTGTATTGAACACAGAAAGCAGAGGCAGAACAAGAGATAGAGGAAACAACTCTGGAAATCATGGGAAATCAAGAGGAAAATCAAAGGGAAAGAGGTCTGAATCTAAAGGGCCAAATGATTGCTGGTACTGTGGAAAACCAGGTCATAAGAAGAAAGATTGTTGGTCTCGGAAGAAAGATCAAGGAGACAAAAATGATGGAAACAAGGAGGCAAATGTGGTAAGTAACAAATCTGAGGAGGATGCTTTGCTCTTGTCCTTGGAAAGTATTGATGATTCATGGGTTTTAGATTCTTGGGCTTCATTTCATGCTACACCCCATAGAAGTTATTTTATTGATTATGTCCAAGGGGATTTTGGGCTAGTTTATTTGGGAGATAATGAACCCTGTCAGATTGTTGGAAAGGGAAAAATTAAGATTAAGTTGCAGAATGGGAATCATTGGCTACTACAAGAGGTAAGACATGTTCCAAGGCTAAGTAGGAATTTAATTTCAGTAGGGCAACTGGGTGATGAGGGTTGCACAGTTACTTTTAATGATCAAAATTGGAAGGTTTCAAAAGGTTCCTTAGTAGTAGAAAAAGGTGTGAAAGTAGGCACCTTATATCTTTGTACAAGTCATATTGTTCCTTCTACTTTAATTGTTTCAAAAGATAATGAATGTTCAGGAACAGTGGCTGCAGTTGAGCAGGTAGAACATCAAACTGTTGCTGTAGATTTTGACACAGCACTGTGGCACAATAGACTCGGGCACATGAGTGAAAAAGGTATGAAATTACTTCATTCAAAGAAAGTTTTACCTAGTCTGAAATGTGTCAATATGGATTTCTGTGAAAGTTGTGTTTATGGAAAACAAAAGAGAGTTAGTTTTGTGAAGAGTGGGAAGGAAAAGAAAAATGAGAGATTAGAGCTTGTGCATACAGATGTATGGGGACCAGCTCAGGTATCTTCCCTTGGTGGCTCTCTGTATTATGTTACATTTATAGATGATGCAACAAGAAAAGTATGGATTTATTTCCTTAGACAGAAATCTGATGTATTTCAAACTTTTAAGAAATGGAAATGCTTGGTTGAGACTGAGACTGGTAAAAAGTTAAAATGTCTCAGATCTGATAATGGTGGTGAGTATTGTAGCACAGAATTTGAAGAATACATAGGAAATGCCAGTCAAACAAAAAACTATGAGGTTGAAAACACACACAAGATTTTTGACACAGCAAAAGACCGAAAACACATAGGGTTTCTGATGCCAAAAGATAAGCGCACAAAAGTAGGAAGCACAATGTCAAAAACAACAAAGGGTTTCACATAGACCGAAAACATCATGGATTTTCAGAAACACTGGCGGTTTTCGACACTTAGATTTTTGAAATTTTTTTCTGTAGACCTTAAAACTTGAACAACTTTCTAGATTTTTTGATTCAGCACATGTGATTTGGGCTAGAGCAAGGTGACACATTGGAGAACACAGGGCTAAGGGAACTTCAAGAAAATTTTCAAGAAAATAGGCCATTTCCATAAGATTTTTCTATGACTGGAAAATGGACTAACAGTGGCTCTAGTTGGGGATGCATGGCTCTTGCAGGCATGGAAAGGATTCAGAATCATTGGGAGAGCAGACCATCCCACTGGATAAAATTGTAGATAGGAAGGAACAAGTAGGGCAAGACAAGCAACCAGACCAAAAACTGAAAGACCAAGGCAAAACAGGGCAGGGGAAAGCAACCTATATATAAAGATCTACAAAATGTACAACCCTAACTACTATTCATGGAAAATAGAGTACTTCAAATGAAGTACTACTTCAAGAATTGTCCATGAATAGGAAACTCTTGAATATCACCATTAAAATCCTTGATGATGTAAGAATCTTGGCCCTATTTCTCATGAATCAGATATGGCCCTAACCAGATGGGATCAAATTTCCCATGCTTCCCCTTATCCTCCAATCTAGCATTCCAAACTAACACCAAATCACCAGGTTCAAACCTCCTGTCAACAGTCCCTTTATCATATAGATTCTTAACCTGCAACTACAATTTGGCATTCCTTGCAACTGATTCTCTTCTAGTTTCATCCAACCTAATGAGGTCCTCAATTCTCAATTGCATTTCATCATCAATGTCATCATCATTTAGCTGCACAAACTTGTACATCTCCAATAAGTTATTCTAAGGCATTCTAGCATGAATTCTGTATACTAAGTCAAATGCTGCACAACCAATTGCCCTCTTCACAGTTACCCTATCAGCCCATAAAGCTAATGGCAGCTTTGAATTCCATGCCCTCTTATTTTTCTCAAGGATTCTCTTCAAGATCTTAATCAGACTCTTATTAGTAGATTCTACCTGACCATTTCCTTATGGATGATAAGGTGAGGAATTAGAAATCTGAATTCCCAAACCTTTGCAAAATTCCTTATATTCGGTAGACCTGAAGCAAATAGCATTATCACTCACTATCCTCTCAGGGCACCCAAACCTTGTAATAATATTATTCATCAGAAAGTCAATTACCACCCTGCTAGTTGCATTCCTTGTAGGTATAGCCTCTACACACTTTGTAAAGTAATCAGTGGTAACTAAGATCCATGAATGTCCTCCACTTGACTTGTTTGGTATCTCCCCTATGAAATCAATTCCCCATTGATGGAAAGGAGCCTGAACTTCTACTGGCTTTAATGGTACATTACCTCAAAACTTAAGCTTACCAGAGAACCTTTGACAAGCATCACATCTGCTTACCAACTGTTCTGCATCCTTGAAGATTGTGGGCCACCAAAATCCCACTCTCAAGATCTTATGAGTAGTTGTTTTACCCATATAATGTCCACCACAAACTCCCTCATGCATCTCCTTCAACAATACATTAGCTTGATTCTCATCTACACATTTCAACAGTATGCAATCCAAATTTTTTCTATACAACTTACATTTCACAATTACATACTTGATGGCCTATAACTTCAATGTCCTCTTTTGATTATCATTCATACTATCTAGACACCTCATGTTTCTCAAATAGTAAATAATATCTTGATACCAAATACAATCATCCATATCACATGTATAACCAATTTCAGAATGATTTACTTGGTTTGCATCTAGATTGGATTGAGCCATTAGTTTTGCCAATTCTTGACCTCTAACCAACTCAGTGATCTGGATCTCAACATTGAATTCCTGGATCCTATTTATTCATCTACACCTTCTTCCAGACACCTCTTTCTGTGAGAAAATATCCTTCACAGCCGCACTTGGCACAAAAGCAATCACAACTGCTCCCATCAAGTAACACCTAAAAGCCTTGATTGCTTTCACAAGTGCATAAGCCTGTTTCTCATTTATGTCATACTTTAATTCTGCAGCCTGCAAAGATTTACTAAAAAATGCAATAGGCTGCTCAAAACCATCCTTATTCTTTTGTAACAGAACTGCAACAATAGTATGAAAAGATGAAAAGGAAAAGATATACATTGGGACATTATAATCAGGTGCCATAAGCACTGGTGCATCTTTGATATCCTGCTTGATGTTCTTGAAGGCCTCATTAGGCTCACCCTCCTAATTGATTATAGATCCCTTCTTCAACATCTTGGAAATAGGTCTAGTAACCTCTGCAAAGTTTGTCACAAACCTCCTCAGAAAATTGACCTGACCAAAGAAGGACTGAATCCCTTTAACATTCTTTGGTCTCTGATTTTTATCAATAGTTGCTACCCTCTCAGGGTCAATTCTCACTCGTTGCTTCCCAACTAAGTGGCCAAGTAACTTACCTTCTGTGACACCAAAAGCACATTTCCTTGGGTTCAATGAAATGCCAAATTCCAAGGCCCTCACAGATATTTTTTTCTAAATGAGCATAATGGTCCTCTTCCCTCTTGGAATAGACAGTTAAATCATCCTAATACACAACAAGGAAAGCATTGATAAAATTTGAAAAGGCAACATCCATTGCCCTCTAAAAAGTAGCACCAGCATTTGTGAGACCAAAAGGCATTCTCACGTAGACATATGTTCCCCAAGGTGTTGTAAAGGCTATCTTGAATTGTTTTGATTCCTTGACAATGACCTGATTGTAGCCAGAGAAACCATCCATCATTGACATCAATTTTGATCCAGTTACTCTCTGCAACATAGCCTCCATATTGGGCAAACAATAATTATCTTTCAATGAGCTGATGTTCAAATTCCTGAAGTCCACACAAAGCCTGATGTCACCATTCTTTTTTCTCACAAGAACAAGGTTTGATACCCAAGAAGAATGCCTTATAGGCTTGATAATGCCAGCATCTCTCAACTTCATTAATTCTTCTTGCATCTTGGGTGCCAAAGTAGGATTAATAGGCCTTTGTTTTTGCCAGAAAGGTTTAGCATCTTCTTTCAATGGAATAACATGCTGATATAAATCCTCTCTATAAACCTTTAGGTCATCATATGACCATGCAAAAACATGCCTGAATTTTCTCAATAATTCAATCAAAGGTCTCCTTACCTTTTGAGATATATTTCTACCAATGTATACTTTCTTAGGTGCCTCATGTGATCCAAGATTTATTTCCTCAAGATCAACATGATCTTCTCCTTTGATATTCTTTTGAACTCTATCTTGGTTGTCAAAGACAGTCTCCAAAATAACAAGCCCCTTGGGCACCTTGTTAGTTCTAAGGTGAATGACCTCATTGCCTAAGACAACCTCCCTTTCTCCTACTAACTAAACCAAGGCTAAAAAATCAAATTCCTGACCATGATACTGATCCTTGCAATCCATAAACTTCAAAATATCATTATCATCATAAAAAACTTGCCAATTCTCAACATTATCTGGTATACTAGGCCTAGCCTGAATTTCAACTTTAGAGATAGCAGAGAATGTGACATCATTAGGATTGATTGCAATATTGGCTAACAAGTCAGCCACCTTCTTGTTACTCGTATCCTTCCACTCAATATTGAAGGCATCAAAATCTTCAATCAAATCCCAAACTGCATTCCTATATTGTTTCAACCTTCTATTCTTTGAAGCATACACTGACCTGACTTGGGACACCACCAACTCAGAATCACCAATAACATTTAGACATTTAATACCATGCTTTTGTGCCAACCTCAATCCTAACAACAGGGCCTCATATTTTGCTATATTGTTGGTACAAAAGAAATTTAATGTGAAAGAGAACCTGTAGGTGTTTCCATCAGGAGAAATAAGTAAAATACCTACTCCTGCACCATCTTTACCATTTGCACCATCAAAGTACATTACCCACAAATTACTCTTCACAAAATCATCGCCTACTTCAACAGAAATAGGTGACAAAATATGTTCATTTTCAAATATAGGGATCTTTTCCCTACAAGCATTAACATCAGTATCCAAAAAACATGTAGTTTCATTATCTATGTTTCTCTCAATCATGTGGCATACTCTTGGCTCTCGTTCAATCTTGACAAATTGATCATCAATCTTGAAAGTTGCATAGGACAAATCACACTATAAACTTCCACCCATGGCAGCACTCCACCTTCTAGACAGCAACATCCAATAATGAGGAGGGATATCCACCACTAAAACACTCATTGTTAGCTCTTTCTCTGGATATGCTACCAGCCTATATGGCATTGATAGTCCCAATAACTGGTACCTCCCTCTGATCCATTGCACAACACCTGCCCTGCAATGTATCAACTTTAAGACCCAACCTCTCCATGATTTTGAAAGGCATGATAGTATTAGAGGCACCACTATCATTCATACAATTTCTTAACTTCATCTCATTCACAAGAACACTCAAGAAGAATGGGTCAATATTTTCAAGGCTAGCATTGACAGAACTATCCAAATATATTGGAGGAATTTGGGACACAATTCCCTGAGCAGCAACATCATTCAAAGCTTTAACCTAAGATCTATTGCATGAAGTATAATTTTTGTGAGTATTACCAACCCATGAAATAACTTTATCTTTATGTTCAGGGATCCTTAACAATTCTAACAATGGAACCTTAACTGTAATTTGTGACAATACAGATAACATGTCAATAGGGGTAGAAGTAGGAATCTCAATCTACACTGCCTTAATGTCCTTTTGCTTGCCTGACACATTAGGTGTATTGACCACCCTCACTTTTTCAATCCTAGCCATTGTGTTAACTAGCTTCTCAATCTCACTAGAGACCTTTTCAATTCCAACTCCCTTAGGCTCACAATGCTTACCTTTTACATTCTTGAATTTCACCATGTGATCAACCTTTGATTTGTTCTCATTAGGTTCTCCAGAGTTGGTACCCTTTATAAACATTCCTGCAGCTTTCTCATTTGTATTCCTTGCCACCATGCCTCTAGTTTGCACCTGGGAAATCATTTCTGTAGTAATCCTATCCATCTCTTCTCTAGAAAGTCTTCTCAAATTTACTGGCTGGGGAGAAGAGTTCATGTTACATGTTTTCTAATCAATGCATTCACCATCAGAAAAAACCTCTTGATGAAAAAGGACTTGATTATGTCTCTTCACATTTACGTCTACCTCTTCATCAAAATAAGAATCATCTTCATATCCTAGTTATGAAGAAACCATGTTGCATCCAACATCATCTTGTTCTTCTTCTTGTTCTATCTCCTCATTGCCACAATCTTGATTTGCATCCATAGATTGTGCAACCACACAATGCTCTGTAGAATGAGGGGACTGGCATGCAACACACCAAGATATGTTCTCCATGAAATTTATTGAAGCCTTATGCTGAGGGTCAGGGACACCTCTATCATTGTTTCCTCTTGCAGCAAGGATAATAGGCTTGCCATCCTTCCATTGGGTGTTGTAGGGGTAGTTCTATAGTCTATTCTATTTATTCAAATTGTTGTTGAATTGAGGCCTTTCATTGGTACGAGCATTGATGTTCCTATTTGTAGGTGCCTTCAAATCCTTCAATGCATTAAGCACCTTATCCAATTTATCTTCCTCTTGCCTCCCAGATCCAACATTCTTATCATTTTCTTTCTTATATTTCTTGTCCCCAAACAACTTTGGGTCATCTCTCTTTCCACCCAATTTTACTGATATTTTCATGTTGTTCTCAATATTGACAGCAATCCTAAAAGCATCCCTAAGAGTTCTTGGTTCTTTATCCCTTAATAAATATCCCATCTTCCCATCAAATGCATTGAAGTATGTAGTTAGACAAACATTGTCATCTAACCACATAACTTGGAACAACTTATGCATACCCTTCTGAAATCTCATGTTGAATTCAGCTGTAGATTCATTATGATTCTTGCTTATGGTGTTGAATTCATTCAACATGAAACTAGCATTAGGCCTATCACCATACTGCTCTTTGAAACATTTCTCAAAAGAGTCCCAAGTATCAATACATCTATCAGGAAGCCTCTTAAACCAATCTCTAGCATCCTCCATTAGAGATTGAACAAATAGTTTCATGACTACATCCTCGTGCTCTACCTCATAATCATTAAGCATATCAAAAAATAACCTAAGATGCTCAAGTCACAACTAATAGCATTATTACCAGAAAACTTAGGTACCTTATCTCTAATATCATTTGGAAAAGCATTTGGATAGCCAGGAATTCCATCAAAACTTATTTGCCTATAGCCTTCTAGTTGCATAGGTCTTCTTTGAAAGCTCGAACTAGTGTTAACCCTAGGATCAACATTAGCATCTATATTTATTTTTGCATCTGACTGCTGCCTAGGATCTGCACCTATCCTAGCAGATGAAGAAGGAAATGAACCAGTAGCATTGCTAAGTGGAATAGTAGTAGTCATAGATGGTATACCTATTTCAGTAGCAGATGGGCCAAGAACATTAGTTGAAGAAGCCCTCAAAAATTGGATCTTCCTTTTCTTTTCTACAATGGATGCATCAACCTCAGATCTCTCTAGTTCTCTTGTAAGGTCCTCATCTTCTTTTTTCCTTCTCTCCATTTTAGTGTCCTTATTTGAATCAGGTGGTGGGATCCCTGGTATTTTCACTGATTTTCTTGCTTGGTCACCCACCATCTTCTGCTTTCCTTTTTCATTAATGATAACAGCAGGTCTAGTGATCCTATGCCCATCTTTATCTTTAGGAAAAGGGACATAACTTTGCACTTGTCTAACCATAGGGCCCTCCCTATCAAATTCATGATCCTGAAGCAAGCGCTCTTGCTCACTCCTCAACGCATCAAGATCACCAAAAACATCATGCTGTAGAGTTCTAGGAGTTGAAGCAAGCATTTTGTTTCTCTCCTTCATTTCATTTATTTTTCTAAGAAGAGACTGCCTCTCTATTAAAGCATTCACCTTTTCAGCCTCTCTCTCCTCCTGTAATCTTTTATGTATGGCATCATGCTCTACCAACTACAACCTTAGTGCATTCAAGTCATCAGGATCCACCATAATGTCATCAGAACCAGATGACACATCCATATCAAGAAAATTTTGATATGGGAAGTGAACTTGCCTATGTCTCATGGGTTCTCTTCTAAAATGATCTTCATCAAGATCCTGGTCAACCTCTAAACCCATATCTCTATTTTGTTCATTCTGACATGCGAGAAATGGACCTTTGTCTTGAAACATAGCCTCAGGGGTATCATAGAATCTCTCTTCAGAGTGACCACCATCTGATCTAGAAACTCCATCTTGTGAACCATCCTCACTTGCGATACATGTGGAACTCTGGCTCTAGCATTTCTTTGTTCTTTAATGGGAGCACTAGTAGACTCACCATTCCTTTTAATCCAGCTCTTCTTTTCTTGTCTAGGTAGTTGCTCCAAAGTGACCTCTAGATTCTTTCTAACAAAAGACCTAGTATTTCTCCTCCTATCCATGATTTATCAATATGCAACACTGGTTCTAACCTTTGAGTCACCACCCACCTAGATGGGAAATCTTTGAAACACAACAGGAAAACAAGAACACACTTACAACCTTCCTTTCTAGACTCTCACCAGCATAATCATTGTCTTGTTGATGGCCTAGATAGGCAGGTCTATTTGGTCAATAAGATTTTGAATACTTCAATATGACTGCAACCAAAGACCTAACATATGCATATCTTCATAATCATTCTCCCCAGTAGAGTCACCATTTTGTTGGTTGTTCGCTTTGATCTTCAAAACTTGTAGATTTATACTTTGATGTATAACTGTAATGAAACTTTGACTCTATCACCACTCCAAAGTCTACAAGGAAGAGGGCCAATTAACAAGGATCAAGGAGATCATTCTACACTTTGAGCCTCAATGCTCATGCAGGTGTACCCTTGACTCACTTCTTCAAAGGAGTCTCTAAACAATATACAACTATACCCTTTACTATCTGATTGAAATGTTTATAATTTAATTGTGTGTGTGATTGCTGATGATGGACTGCTTCTAGAGAATGGATCAGTGCCTTATCCCACGATAGAGAGTCACTTAACAACCTATATCATCCTAAGACCTTAACTCAAACACATATAGATTCAGAGTAAGTGCTTTGCCTATTACTCCCCTCACTCACATATCAGGACATCAAATCCTTATCTTGCCATGAACGCACTGGAATCACCTTAAAGACTTTAATCCTAACTTTGTTAGGAACTCAAAGAGAACCCCAAAATACTCTTTATTTACCATATGCTAACCCACTTTGTGCAATCAACATATATGAGCTCAAGAGCAAAACAAAAAGACATACACCAATATGAGATTGGAATCCAGAAATATTCTCACTAAGACTTGCAAAATCTATACATTACCAAATGACAAAATGCACAAGGGAAACAAATACCTAGATCCAGGCTCTCCTTGTTCAAATTTTCACTATCAACAATCTGGGACCAAAACCAAAAGAATTGGAAGCCCTGCAAACTCAAAAAGTCTGCAACTTATACCCCCTAGTCATCTTGGAAATTTGCAACAAGCTAGGGATGACTAGGGTTAGGGTTTCAACCACCCAACCTACTAGAAACAATCATGCATTTAATTCAGGGGCGAGAAACACATCCAATCCAGGAGAGAGGAAATCTCAAATAGATCTCGAGCATCAAAACAGTCCTTCATATGGCACAAAAGACTCTGCAATCAAGTAGCCGGCCTCTCGACCACTTTGCAACCACCAAACAAATCCAATCAGGCTGCTAAAACATTTAAAACCAGTCCTTCCTGTCACAAAAAATCTCTGCAAGTTTGAAATCAATTCCCAACAGTCACTTCTTTGGCACCAATAGTGAATCGATGGTCAAAATTTAAACCTTTATCAACTTTATATCCCTGTCGTCTGATCAATCTCCCTTCATGGGCTTTACATTATGAACCCATCAAACATCTCAGGTTAACTCCGCAATGGCGATGGACAAAAATTTGTCGCATGATCGCATAGCACGAAGACGGGTTACACGATCATGCAATAACCCGCTCACACTGCAACTGCTGCCCGCCCCTAAGTATCAGACCCACCACGTGTATCCACGTCAGCACTTGCCGACCAATGAAAATCATGCACATCAGCACCTCCTAGCAAATGGACCCACCACTCGCAAAAGCCTTGCCCCTTTGGGAAGATCAAATGGTGGTCGCATGATCACAAAGGGGAGGAATATTGTTCATCATCATGCGGCCATCGTAGATCTCCCCTGCAATGTCATTCTGCCTAAGAATACTAGGCCCACCTTATCTGGTGAATTGGTGAGCGAAGAACTTTTTTCAGTTCGTGAAATGCTTTCCACCATTGCTAAAAAACTTAGCGATCACACGACCATTGTTCGCTAAATCACCAGATGAATTAGGGCATCGCAAAACATTACACGAACCAGGGACAAGAAGGAAATTTGTCAGGTTGCTAAAAATTTATCGGGACCACCAAACTACTTAGACCCACACATAGGCCTACCTTTGCTGCCACATGTCACACCTCCATTCACTATGGCCACCAAGTCATACTGACATAGGACCCACTAACATCTGAAAACTAGGTCCCACCAACAACAAGCCACTGTGCAAATACATGGACGAATAGAATAGCACCAACTATGCATATGTGTCAACGGACCCACCTGCCTTCCTTATGAGAATCAACGACTATCGCTATACCGCTACATTAAAGGTCAAGCAAGTTATACCAATGGTATAACGATATCCACAAGATTAAACCAAACTTTAATCTGCCCGAATGCCAAGAAGACTAGTCCCACCGCACATATCTGCGAACGGGCCCCAAGCGCCAGATGTCAACCGGTCGCATGGTCGCATGTTAGAAATTTATGACATGCGATCATGCGAAAACCAATCATTTTGAGACCCTTTGAAATACCGGGCCCACCACTCATCACACTTGCACACATAGGAAATGTCAGTCAAACAAAAAACTATGAGGTAGAAAACACACACAAGATTTTTGACACAACGAAAGATCGAAAACACACAGGGTTTCTGACGCCAAAAGATAAGCGCACAAAAGTAGGAAGCACAAGGTCAAAAAAAATGAAGGGTTTCACATAGATCGAAAACATCATGGATTTTTGAAAAACACTGTGGGTTTTCGACACTTAGACAGATTTTTGAAATTGTTTTCTGCAGACCTTAAAACTTGAACAACTTTCTAGATTTTTTGATTCAGCACATGTGATTTGGGCTAGAGCAAGGTGACACATTGAAGAACACAGGGCTAAGGGCAGTTCAAGAAAATTTAAAAGAAAATAGGCCATTTCCATAAGATTTTGCTATGACTGGAAAATGGACTAACATCAACTATTTTCAAATATTTTCCAATAAAAAAACCACTGGATGGAGGGCATTTGTTGTTCCAAGTGAAAATTTCCTCTCCAAGGTCAATCTCAAGAAGGCTATTTCTATTAATCCATTCTCTAAAATATTTTTTAGATCGACGCACTCTCAATAAACCTCCTCTCTTATCTTGAGTACATAGAATATCACTAAATTTGCCTCCAATTATTTTAAGCATATGGGGATAATAATCCAAAAAAATATCAACGTCTCCCTAAAGGTTCTTCTTTTCTAGACAATAAATATGACCATAAGCACTGACCAAAATAAAATTTTGATTTATACCAAAAATTATCTTTCATCTAATCCAATGACTGCCCGCTTCAAGCCTCTCAAAGTTAACCACCTCTAAATTCCATATGACTGGAAAGAATCCTAAAGCCTCTTCTATTTGCATTACTTCAACTTTCTAATTCCTATAACTCTTGGTGGATGCCTCTATTTATCCTCTAATAATTTTAGATTGTTGTATTAGAACTATTTATACCCTAGTCAATCCTATCATTCAATAGACCAAGTGCCTCTAGTTAGGGGAATTTAGGCCCCTAACATTCCAAAATAGGAGCCTCATGGTTCCTTAGGAAGCTGGATGTACTTCATTGCTTCCAAAAGATACCTTATTTTGAGCTACCCCTCAACTTCCCCATTTTTGTTACTTAGTTTTCATAATGGTTTTCTTCTAACTTTTTTGACTGAATCCTTTCCAAGAAAAGGTAGATTTTTTTGGAGGCTATCTTGAGGATACCTAACTTCTCTATTTGTATGGAGTCAATATCATTTCTTGTGAATAGGAGATTAATCTCCTAATTTTCTATTTCGCCTCTTTCCATCACCTCTTGTAAAGAGAATTGATTTCTCCCCACTATCTCATTGGATTGGTCCAACTTCTTCTCCAAGTACCTATTATCTTCCTCAAAGATGCATATGATCTCACAAATAGCCTCAAATTTTAAAATCCATTCATTTGAGAAAGACTAAAAATTATCAATTTCTACGTCTAGCTTAAAGATCCCCTTGCTACCTTCATTGTCTAAAATTGGATTTGGAACAAGCTAACATTTTCTGCATCTTTAAGAATTTAAAGATACGGGGATTTTATGTTATCCTTCCTAATGAGAGTTATGATGACACATGTCACTTTATTTAACTAAATATTTACTATTTCTTTGAGTAGAGAAACTTCATTGACTAGCCCTAATAACTACTTTACAACTTTTTTGAGCATTTCCTTCTCTAAGAACTAGCCATCTATTTTATCCCTAGCCACTAACTTTGTTGATAATTATTAGTACGGTCCTCTATATTCTAACTAGTGCCAAAATGTTTTTTCATTTTCCTATTGGCTTCCATTACTATAGTATGCAAAATTTATTTTCCTTTGTCATAATTTCTTACCAAAATTTTCTCATTTACAAATGAGAGATATTTTTTATTATGATATTTATACTTAGAGTACTTCGCAAGGAAGCATGGGCCTAGGATGTGGTTTCCACCTCTCAGGTTATTATGAAATGTTTTTTTTTTTAAATTTCACTACACTTTCTTTTTTATAATAATCTCAAAATTCGGCAAAGATTTCACATTATGGTTTGTGTAGACATAGATCCTAGAAATCCCATTTTATTTTTTTACAGAAAAAACTTTCATCTATGCCTATGAAGAATCAAAATTCGTTACCAATCTTTTCTACAACTTCCATCACCCAATATTTATAAGGAAATTTTTGAAGTTTGATCCATCTAGGAATTTTTATTTGAATTGTCTTCTAGTCAACACAATAAAAAATAAATCCTTAAGAAAAAAGAGTCTTTGCATACATAATTTCCCTTTTGAGAAATCGATTGATATAATCTATAATGAAGAAGTTGTATCCTATGGGTTTTATACTCACTTGCCCTACAAAGGTGGTGAACCACCACTCCATCAACTTCTCTTGATATTTTTCACTGCATCATTTGTCAAATAGACCACACCATTGTACATGATCCCATGTCGGATTGAGGATGTTGGAGTTAATGATGATGATGGTTTTTATTTATTGAATTTGAAATTTCCTTGTTCATTCCCCTATTGATTCTTCTCAAACCCTTGTGGCTTTGATCTAATTCCCTTATTTATTCTTCTCAAGCCCATTCTTTGGATTTTCTTTATTTAATTTGAATTTGGAAATAGATTTTTCCTTTTTACTTATGGGTCTCTTTCCTGCCTATCAACTTCCTTTCATAATGTTCACATCTCTTTTATTTAGCAACCAAGCCTCTATTTCCTAAGGTAATTTTGTTTTCCCCTGTGGCGAATGAAGGGATTTTTGCCTCCCATTATTTCCTCCATCACTCGCCACTTGCTTCACGACCTGGTAGCTAGTCATCTTGCATAGATTAGCCATGACCACATTCAGTGTCGGTCATTGATGCAAAATAATTATAAATGTCATATTTTGTAAAGTTAATGAAATTGAAGCATTGACCTTTTATTTCAATAATAACAAATATATTTTAACTTTAAATTGATTTAAAATAATAATAATAATAATAATAATAATAATAATAATAATAATAATAATAATAATAATAATAATAATAATAATAATAATAATAATAATAATAATAATAATTATTATTATTATTATTATTATTATTATTATTATTATTATTATTATTATTATTATTATTATTATTATTATTATTATTATTATTATTATTATTATTTAGTCTAAAGAGATAATTATACAATACTATCTACCAATCTTATTGATATCTTCAAAATAAATAACAAATATATTTTAAATTTTCACTTTTATTTAATAATTAAAAGTATATATAATATATAATAATTATTTATCCTAAAGAGATAATTATATAATAGCATCACCAATCTTATTGATATCTTCAAAATAAATAAGAAGAGAGATGTGAAGTTTAAAGTGGGGGATTTGGTACTAGTACATTTGAACAAAGAAAGACTTAAAAAAAGAGTACCCCACAATATCATGAGAAGGATTGGTCCATGTAAGATATTGGCCAAATATGGAGTTGATGCATACAAGATAAACATACCAGAAGACAAATATTTCTCTACTATTTTCAATGTGGTAGATCCCATACCTTACAAAGGTCCCATTCTAGAGGAAAGTAAGGATGAATCTGACATTGAAGAGATGGTCACTGACTTGAAATTGTCTTCCCCACCTAAGCCAACAATAGAGAAGGTGTTAGATCCAAGGATTGCCAATAAGACTAGACATAGAAATTACATGGAACACCTGATCAAATGGAAACATATTCATGAAGTAGATATGTGACCTGGTATCTTTTCATGTGGGGAGAATGGTGCTGGAGCACCTAGGGGTTAGGTGACTTCAACCCTCAAATTTTGGCTTGTTTGATCCTATAAGGGCTAAGGTGTGAGTAAAGACTATTTGAGAGTCCAATAGCTGAGTATTCATAGTTGGTTATGTTACCTTGTCCAAGTTGGCAGAGTTATTTATGTGTTGGCCCAAAGTTTCCATGTAATCCAGAAGTTGCATAGTGTGGAGAATGGCACCAAGAGTGCATCAAATGTCTTAATTTAGCTATAGGAATGTCTAGGTAGTTTCTATATGTCTTTTGGAACCCATATATTGGGTCACCTCATTGTAATGGACAAAAATGTAAGAGATTAAAAAGTTGCTAGAGCAACTTTTGCAACTTTTCAATGTTACATGACAATATTTGGGAAAAAGGAGGAAAACTTTCCCTAAAGTAGTTATGGGTTGGAGAAATTTGTTTAAACTTGGAGGATGGACATATTTAAGGTCCTTCTAAAAATTGTACGAAGTTTGGCACCATTTGACATGATTTCCAATACAAATCATTTTGATTGTTTAAGGTTCATTGACCATGTTCTTGAATTTAGTTTCCATTCGAGTTTGATAGATTGAATTAGAAAATATTTAATTTATGATAGTTAGAATTCATCATTTTATTTTATTTTGTGCAATGGTTTGAGTTTTTTTAGTTTATTTAGGTAAATAAATTCTTGTTCCTAGTTTCAAGTCTCTGGACTGGACATGGTGTACATAGTTAAAATGGCTCCATCTTGAGATCCCACTGTGGAAATCACTTGGCCCTTTTGGGAATGAAAATGAAGTCTTTGTAAAATAGTTTTCTTTTTTTTCTAGGGTTCTGTAATTGGTGTTTGTAAATTTTAAACTCTTTCCCTAGGAGAGCTCTTCCATAGCCCGACTAGGAAGCAAGAGAACAATGGCTTATAACTTGTAGGAGAAGATTGGATGAATGAATCAAATGGATTGGAGATTCTAGATAGGTTCATACAGAGCCTTGGTTGTGAGGTGGAGGATTTTTGAATCTATTTGGCTAGATTTTGAATCAAAAGATTGAAGACTTGTTTGTTTCCTTCCAAAAAGAGGCAGTTAGGGTTTGGAAAGTGTACTAATAGTTTGAACATTAAGACCAAAATAATCTTTAGGGTCTTTGAAAAGGGTATCCAGATCACCAATGGGTTCATGGGGTTGTGTGGAAGTTTTTTGTGTTAAATCCCAAAAACCCTGAACATAGGGCTACTAGAGACCTATTAGGCCTAAAAACTAGGAATCTTGGAAATGATGAGAGAATGACTTCATTGATTTAACAAGAATGACTATTTGGTGAATGAATTGAATAATTTACAAGTCCTATAATCGTACAAGGTGAACTTGAAAGGGCTAGAATATTGATAGATGAACTAGCCTTAGAGAGTTCAAAAGGAAACTTATGGAAGTGTAAGCATCTTGAATTGGTAGTGGAAGATCTAGATGAGTTGGAGGATAGAGTATTGAGACCTCCTAAAGTGGTATAAGAGAGAAGTTTCCCTAAGAAGTCTCAGAATATACTTGGTGAAGAACTAGGAGTAGTTCTCAGGAGATCCTCCCTATAACATTCATTTAGAAATTATCAGTGAAATTATAATTAACAAATATTCAAGGGTGGTTGCAAGAAGTTGGGTCCCACTTTTGGCCAAAAAGTGGAAGTGTTTTCTTTGTTTTTCAAAATTTCTATCAATTGATGTCCAAATTTGAAGCACTTAAATATTGAATCTTGAAAAACTTTAGTAATATAAAATTAGTGCTCGGAATCTAGTTTTCAAATATGTAATTTATTTCAATACCCACATGGTATAAATTGAATTTTAGTATGCATGTCTAAAAACCACTTTTTCAAAATGCCTGTTTCAGGACCACACCTCATGCGTGTACAGACACCCTTTTTTGAACTAAATGAATGTATTTTTGGGAATCCTTTTGGGAAAAGGTACCTAAAACACTGAAGATTGATGAAAATATTTTATCTTATTTTTTTACTGAATTTTTTTATTTATTAATGTTTAATTGACTATAAAGTACATTTTTGAAACCTCTGGTGTACGGACACCATAATTTCATGATAACTTCACTTTTTTTCAAAAAAGAAATTTTTAAATTGAAAAGAATTATATTTAGTTTGATTACATATAACTCATTTTTCAAAAAACAAAAAATTAAAAAAGTTATTAAAGTTTTAGTTAACCTTGGTATTTCAAATTTAGGTACAACATTGGCTTAATAAATATTGTATAAATATTAAAATTCATCATATCACTATAAAATTTATATTTTTATAATCTCCACAATAAGAGCTAAAATGGGTTTTTATTTTATCAAAAAATTCATTCGGGAAGTTGTCCTAAAAATTATGGCAATGCAAAAATTTTACTCTATAATGCCTTAACCAAATTTCAGGAGGTCAAGGCATAGGCTTGGTTCTACCAAGCCTAAACCAAACCAAATTTGAAATGAAATTCGAGGTGGATGTGTGCTTCCCGCTCATGTCTTAAGAAATGGGTGCCCATTTTTTAAAAAAAAAATTCAAAGTCTTAAAATGCATTTTTAAATCTAAAGAAAAATAAATAAAATTTAGAAACGAGCACCCATTTTTTGAATTAAAAAAATGGGCACCCCGTTTTGAATTAAAAAATGGGCACCCATTTTTTGAATTCAAAAACGGGCACCCGTGTTTTGAATTAAAAAATGGGCACCCATTTTTAGAATTTAGGATCGGGTGCCTGAACCTAAAACGGGCGCCCATTTTTTTAAAATGTGCACCCGTTTTGAGTGACATCTCTCATTTCTAAAAGACTTCTACAAAATTGTCCCCCAACTCCAAACTCTTACCCTCAAACTATGGATGATTTGGATGCAAAAAAATAAATCACAGTATGACTGTTTCAACCAAAAGGTGGTGAATAAACTGGCCATGGGATAAATATAGCATGAAAATGAGGTGATCCGACCACTTCTCATAATAATACTATTCTCCAATTTCCCAACATAGCCAATCCCCGCAAGTCACCTATTTTAAAATATTTTCTAGTAAACAAACCACTGAATGGAAGACATTTGTTGTTCCAAGTGAAAATTTCCTCTCCAAGGTCAATCTCAAGAAGACTATTTCTATTAGCTCATTCTCTAAAATATTTTTGAGACTGACACAGTCTTGATAAACCTCCTCTCTTATCTTAAATACATAGAAA
>BSBK01008258.1:0-62500 GCA_027943335.1 Chamaecyparis obtusa | reverse complement strand
CCCCCTGTGCTTCCTGCTTGTGTGCACTTATCCTTTGGCATTGAAAAATCTCTATGTTTTTGGTCTTTCTTCGTGTCAAAAACATTGTGTGTTTTCGACCTCACACTAGTTCCTTGTTTGCTGGTGTTTTCTCTAACTACGCAGGTGTGATGGGAGGTGGAGCCCAGTCCTTCAGGGTTTCTTGTCACTATTCTCCAAGTCTCTGGGTAGTTACTTTTTCTATCCAGTGACCTAGCAAATGTTAGTCACGTGATCTCTGACAGGTGGGTGGTTGTCGACTTTCATTCGGTGACCTAGCAGGCGGTCTATTTCTCTGTGGTCACGTGATCACAGAGTGGTGGGTCCTAGTTTCTGTTCAGTTGTCTAGTGCTCTTCTTTGCTTAGTATGCAAGTGCGATGATGTGGGGCTGATTTCTTCAAGATGGTAGAGGAAGGAGATCAACGGTCGGTGTGTGATCGCATGGAATATTCTTTCCCTATGCGATCATGCACCTAACATTGATCTTGTTTGTTTCTAGTGTTGCCTTGGTGAAGTGGGCCCAGTGTCGGGGGGGATAGATGGTACATTCTTATTAGCTGTTTCATGGCTGCATGCTAGACTTTTCTAACATGTGATCATGTGACCACTTGTCATCTATCCACATGGGTCTCGGCTCTTGGTAGTTGGTGGCTTCTTTGGCAGTGGTCCTAGAGGTGACATGTGGCAGCTTCCTATTGGCTGTCGCATGATCACATAGCTTTTCTCTTGGCTATGTGATCATGTGACCAGGTGACATGTGTCCATGGTGCTGAGGTGGATTTGTTCTTAGGCAGGCCTGTGTTGAAGGCTTTTAATCTAACTATCAACGTATGATCGCAAGGAATATTCCAAGCCTTTGCGATCATGCACCATCCGTTGGATTTTATTCCGTTGTGCCAGGTTGCATGTTGTGTGGGTGGGACCATTCGACATGTCTACGCAGGTGGATGTTTCTTATTGGTTAATGTGGATGAGCTCAGGTGGGGCCATTGTTAGTGGGGTCTGAGACATGGATAGATCTAACGGTCGGCGTAAGTTCTTATGTGATTTGTCAGGGCCATGAGATCTTATGCTAGCCATTCATTTCAAAGGCTTGTTAAGTGTGGGTCCAGTGTTGGTGATGGGGCAGTATTCGGTGAATGCCATAGCGACAGGTGGCATTAGGCATCACGGTTGCAGAGTTAATGGCGAGGTCTATGGCTTGGCAGATTTGTTTGCAGGTTGTCGCATGTTCGCATAGCCTAGAAATTGGCTATATGATCATGCGACTAACCCCTTGCGGCGTCATAGTTGCGGAGTTGTGTGGTGGCAATTTTGGCTTGCAGGTGGTGATGTTGTCTCCATGCAGTGGTGGTTGCGGTAGCCATTAGCGGGTTGTTGCATGATCACATAGCCCATCTCTAAGCTATACGATCATGCGACAGGGCACCACGTGTCCATCATGGTTGTAAAGTTATGGTGGTAATGTTGCCAAGGACTTTTCCTGCGGGGTTTCTGACCGTTGGCTGTGGTTTGGAGACCGCGGTCGCATGATTGCAAAGGTTAGTTTGGTGGCTTGCGATCATGTGACCAAGCATTATTTGAGACCCATTTCCTATGGCAGTGAGAGACATGACAGTGTGACTGTGCCACTAAAGCACCAAGAGAGGAAGTAACTGTTGGTTTTCAAATTCAAATTTTCCAAAGAGTTTGTAGCGATAGGAAGTACCTGGTTTTAATGATTTTGGGTGGATTTCTTGCTGGTTTGATGGCGGTAGGTGTTGCAAGGTGGTCCAGAGGCCTATTACTTGATTGCATGGAGACTTTTGTGCCGTATGAAAGACCATTTTTTGCTCAACAGGCTATTTGTAGGTGGCCGATTTATATTGGTTTTCATGGTTTTACCTGGTGTTTTGTACTAATTGTCATAATTGTAAGATCTGTTTGAGATCTCTTTCTCTAGGCTGCTTGTATTTCCTACCCCTGCAATAATTTTTATGATCATTTCTAATTAGTTTAGCTATTGTACCCTATGCCCTAGCTGTCCGTAGCTTGTTGCATTCTCTCTGAGAATTCCAAGGCAGCTGGGGGTATATGTAGTCAAATTTTTGATTTAGAGAGGGTTCTAAATTTGGTCAGTTCCAGTGAAAGTTTATGCTCTGTAGATTTCCCCTTCTCTCTGCATATAGTGTGTTCTGTTTCCATTGTTGGTTCAGGGAATATAATACATACTACAACATATTTGTCTTATGTATGAGGACTCAATTGATTCTTACTATCATCAAGCTGTCTCCATTTGAATTCTGGATTCATTAATCACACATCAAGGGTGTATGGTTTTTCTACTTGTATTGCCTAAGTGTTTGCAAGTGGAGTTATCTTCACAAAGGTAACTGATTCAGGGTTAGTGTTTATGCATGTATGAGTTGAAATATTAAAAATAGGTCATGCTTGTCTTCTAGTAGATGCTAGTTAATGTATTGTCTTTTCACAGGTCTCTTCTAAGGGGAGGGTTAAAATCTTTTGATGGGTAATAGCATGCTTGAAAGCACAGGTGGGTGTTAAGTTAAGGCTTGGTCATGGTGTGTGATTGATGTCAGGCATCAACACATTGGGTACATTGTGTTCTTATTTCATAGTTATCTCTTGCAGTAGGGTATTTGACTCTATGGCCTAGTGGACAAGGCACTGGTCTATTAGGGACTTAGGGCATCTCAGGGGACCTTTCAGTCATTTGAAAAAAATAAAAAAATCATTTCATTCCTGTCCCATCCTTTCCCTTTCTTGTTGATAGGTTAGGTCTCTGGTTTTCATACTCACTTCATGCAAGTTGGGCTATTGCATGAGATATTGGCTTCATTGAGGTACAAGATACCTAGAAGAGTTTGAAAATCATTTCACAGTTAGTTTCTTGCAGGCCTGTAGTATGACACAAGGTAATATGTGTGTGTAGATGAGGTATACCTACCTGAGTGATGTGGAGCTCAAAGTGTAGAAGGATCTCTCTTTGATCTTTGTCAGTTGGCCCTTTTTCCTGTCAGATTTGGAGTGTTGAGTGAATGTGACACTAGCCCTGTCAATCTCGAGGCCAAGCTGACCTGTGGGGAAAAAGATCACAAACAAGTTTCAACATCATACATAGACTATCTTTGAACCACTACGCTTTGCATAGTAATTCAAAGAGGGGAAAAATGTAATACCCCAAAAATGGGCTATAGGTTCATTAACCTCCTATACTGACACATCGAACAAAATCGACATCAAAGTCCTAAGCTAAGGCATATCGGCACATTATCAAATCTTAATTGATTATCCTAAATTCTACATCGGAGAATATTCCTTATTCCTATTTATCCTAATTATCTTTAATTTAATGGTTATTTAGTAATAAATCAAATTTATCCTAAAGTTTGATTAATTGAATATTCTGAATATTTAATTAATTAGATTTAATACTGCCACTTAATTATTAAATTGGATTTAATTATATTTATTCCTAAATTATATTATTTAAATTTTGACAATAAATCAAAAATCTCATGACTAATTGATTAAATTCTTATTTAATTAATTAAAGTCAATTGTCAAATTTAATAATAAAGGTTCCGAATAAAAGTTTGATTTAATAATTGATTAACCCATAAATCAATTGTTTTATTTTTAAAATCAGTTAAGTTGAGGATAAATCACTTTATTTATTTAATTAATTCATAATTAATTATGCACATCCAAAAAGTAGTTAAACTTTAAATCAAAAAATCAATTCAAGTTGTTTTAAAAATAAACTCAACTCTCTTTTGAGTTGAAAGCTGATCTCAACTTCTCATTTAAAGTAAAAAGCTGATTTGCATGATTTTGTGAGTTAATCTATCTCTAAATTCTTGATAACTTAAAAATCAACCTGAGTTTATCAAGAACGATTTATGGATTTTTCCATGCACCTCCAAAGTCCTGGATTTCTATAAATTAAAGCCTCAGCTCTTCATTTGGATCTATCCACGAATTGCATCCTCATGCTGGCGAATTGGTGATCGAAGAATCCATCTTTGTGAATCAAAGTTGTTGTGAGATTTTCATTATTTTTGAGCATTCATATCATTTAGCATATCATTATTAGATTAATTGCATGTCATATCAGTTTCTCATATAGAATAGATTCATATCAGTTTATCTCATCTTATTGGATATAAAATCCAAAAATATAGATTAATTTGCATTCATCTCATATCTAGATTCTGCATTCAAATCCTTCGTTTAGGTGTCGTCAAGGTCACTGATCTCGATCCAATCTGAGAATATCATACTCACACCTACTAGAAGGTAGTCAATCACCTGGTTAGATTAGTTTTCATTTCATTGCATGATTTTGATTCTAGCTAACCTCTAATGTCTTACTAAATTGTTGTGTCTACAGCTAGGTACAAAATTCACACACACATCTCTGGAGCCCACCGTGGGGCCCTAAAATGGATTTCCATTCCAATTCTATCAATTTCTATCTATTTCTTATCATTTTCTGATCAAAACTATAATTTTTATTTTCTATTTGTACATTTTCATATGAATTTTGTCAGAAAATCATTTCGCGAGGTGTCCACTGTCGTACGATAGGTTCAAGTTTCAAGGCTCATATCAGAGTGTACAAATTGATGTTTGAAAGGTTGATTGTTGTATGAACAGGTACCCACAGTCATACAAGTTTTTAGATGGTCATCTGGCCCCAGTTTCGTATGAGTTTTGACTCCAGATTCAATTTTCATTTCATATTTTTAGGCATTTTTCTAGATTTGATTTCTAGATTTGGACTAACAGCTAATATTAACAATTGAAATCTTCAATTTTTTTTGGTATTTGCTGGTTTTGATTGGGAAAAGTGTGAGAATTGCTAAAAATAGGTAAGAATCTACTAAGCATGTTGTGAGAAATTCAGGTAATCTTTTCAGCTAATAAAATTTCGATTTGGACTAAAATGAACTCTCATGTGTCAAGCTTGTGTGACCTTTATCACTTTCATATCACATATTTCATTTTGGGCTATAAAACGAATGTAGATTTGCTTTCTACATATCTGTTACACATAGTAAATAGGCCCTATGAACACTATTTGTGGTTCTTGAGAGAGTGGACTTCCAGTGAAGATCTTCTCAATGAGAGAACCCTTGTTGGTAGGGAGGTTATTGAGAGTGTCTCACATTCTACTAGATTTGTGTGTCTTCAACTTCTAATTGATACATTCTCTCTCCGAAGAGGTTTATAGATCATAAGTGGTTGACATCATAGATCTTTGTAAGATAATCTTGGTCTTAGCATGTCAGATTAATCTGTCTGCCTTATTTTGGTTAAAAGTGAAAAGGCTAGAGGACTATGCTCTACTCCCTTTTTGGGTAGTATCAGAAACTCAGATCCTTGAATCTGGAACCAGTCTCCATGCGGTATCTTTTGTGAGTCTCCTTTAAAGAGGGTTAACCATAGTGGACATTTCCTTAATTGGGTCAACCATGTGGATGAAATCTCAAGCGATAATAGCCATTTTCTCCATGGTAGCAGCAGTCCCTATATAACTGTCCTTGTGGAGGAAATATTCATAGGTGTGGTCTCTTGTTGGGTTGCCAGATCTCCCTAGCAGCTCCTAATTGATTAATTTCTCAAACTGTGTCAAAACCCTAGTGTGCCTGTGTTAGTCCATTTTCTGGTTCAAAGCAAAATCTTTTTAAAATGGCCTCTTCCCTGAAAATGTTTTTGTAAGTGCCCTTAGCCCTGTGTTCTTGAATGTTCCACCTTGCTCCAATCCAATTTGCACGTGCTGAATTGCAAAATCTTGAAAGATATTAAAGTTTCAAGGTCAGCTAGAAAATAATTTCAGAATCTATCTCAGTGTCGAAAACCCATAATGTTTTTGAAAATCCATGTTGTTTTCGACCTTGTGCTTCCTGCTTTTGTGCGCTTGTCCTTTGGCATAAAAAAATCTATGTTTTCAGTCATTCTCTGTGTCGAATACTTTGTGTGTTTTTGACCTTGGTCCTAACTACACAGGTGCGATGGATGGTGGGGCCCAGTGATTGTAGGATTTCTTGTCGCTCATTCTCTAGATCTCCTAGCGGTTACATCTCTTATTCAGTGACCTGGCGACTGTGTTGTCGCACAATCTTTTGTTCCTGGTGGTTAATCCCCTAACCTTCAGCGACTCCGCAACTCTGTTGTCGTGTAATCTCTGAGTGGTTGGCAATTAGCGGCTAACATCTCATGACCTGACGGGCGGTTTGTTGCGTAGTCATTGAGTGCTTGGCAGTTAGTGGGTGGGCCTGATATTTCTTAAGTGGAGTAACAATGTAGATGAGATCTAAGGTTGCTGCATGATCATGAGGAATATTCCTCCCCTTTGCAATCATGTGACCACTGTCCAATCTTCCCAAAAGGTAAGGCTTTTCTCAGCAGTGGGTCCTGTGTATGGTGGCTTGGTGGTTGCAGTGAATGGTGCAGTGGTGCTGACAAAATTCAATGTGTTCACACGTTCGCACAATAAAATTGTGATTCGCTAGTTTGTTTGGCAATTCAGCAATCAATGGTCGCATGGTCACTAAGTTTTTTGGTGATGGTCGATAGTGTCTCACGAATTGGCAAAATTTCTTCAGTTGCTAGTTTGCCAAATAGGTGGGGCCAGTGTTTCGATGACATGGAGGCCTGTCGCATGTTCGCATAGCCTAGTTTTTGGCTATTCGATCATGTGACCAATGATGGTATTGCGGTTGTAGAGTTGTGTGGGTCCACGGTGCTGTGCTACTGACGTGCCCATTTTTCATTCACCGAGGGATTTATGAGGTGGCCGAAGATTTTTCAAAGGGGTTTATGACTATCGACCGTGGCTAGGAGACCATGGTCGCATGATCGTAAAGGTTAGTTTGGTGCCTTGCGATCATGCGACCAAGCATAAGATGAAGCTTGAATTCCTGTGGTAGTTAAGTTGGTAACCGTGTGATTGCACGACTAGGGGAAAACAGTTGAGGAACATAAAGCCCGTGAAGTGCAAAGTAGCCATTCATTTTCAAATTTGAATTTTTGAGGGTTTCCAGCGATAGTAAAGACTAAATTTCAATGCAGAAGTGATTGGAACTGGTAAGAAGTAATTTGTTTGCCATTGCAATGCGGTCCAGGGTATGATGATCAATTGTAGAGATTTGTACCATGTAAGGAATGATTACAATCTTGGCTTAAGAAGTGTTTGCAGGTGGTTGATTAGACTAGTTTTTATGGCAATCTCCTGGTCTTATGGCCTGATCTTAATATCAGTCTGAGATCTTTTCTCTTTGGGTTGCCTAACTTTCATGCCCTTGTAATAAATTTTTGATCGTTTCCAATTGTTTTAGCTATTATAACCTATGCCTTAGCTATTCATAGCTTGTTGCAACCTGTTATGGGTTTCCAAGGTAGCTAATGGTATAAAGTGTCAAAATTTTGACTTTGTAAGGGTTCTAAATTTTGTCAGTTCCAGTGAAGGGTTCTATCCTGTAGATTTTTCTCCTTCTCTTTGTATATAGAGTGTTCCTCTTTCTCTTGCTGGTTCTGAGAATATAATACATATTGTAACAGATTTGTCTTATGTGTGAGAATTTAATATACTCTTACTATTACCAAGCTATCTCCATTTGAATTCTAAGTCCATTAGTCATACATCAAGGGTGTTTGATTTTTTCTATTTGCATTGCCTAAATGTTTGCAAGTGGAGTTGTCTTTGCAGAGATAAATAGTTCAGGGTTAGTATTCATGTATGTATGAGCTGAAATATCAAGGATAGGTCATGCTTGTCTTCTAGTGGATGTTGGTTAATGAATTGTCTATTTATAGGTCTCTTCTAAGGGGAGGTTTAAAATCCTTTGAGTGGATAATAACATACTTAAATACACAGGTGGGTGTTAAGTTGAGGTTTGGTCATGGTGTGTGATTGATGTAAGGCATCAACATATTGGATATATTATTTTCTTATTTCATAGCTATCTCTTGCAGTAGGGTATTTGACTCTATGGCCCATTGGATAAAGCACTGGTCTATGAGAGACTTAGGGTATCTCAGGGGTCCCTTCTATCAATTCAAATCATTTCCATTCAGTCCCACCCTTTCCCTTTCTTATTGTTAGTGTAGGTCTCTGGTTATCAGACTCATTGCATGCAAGCAGGTTATTGCATCAGATTTGGCTTCATTGGGGTACAGAATACCTATAGGAGTCTGGTAACTATTCCACAATAATACATCTGTATGTTTTTCAGTCATCAAGAAGAGTTATGAGTGTGTAGATGAGGCAATACCCGCCTGAGTGATGTGGAGCTCAAAGTAGAAGGAGGATGCCCTCAGTCCTCATCAATAGGCACCCTTTCCCTGTCAGACTTTGGAGTGAAGACTAATCAGTTTGTCAATCATAGTGTAAACTTGGCACCATGTGGGAACAAGTTTAAAAGCCAACAAAATGGTGACTCTGCTAGGGATGAAGTAAATTACAGCAAGCTCCCTTGCTTGGCTGGATCATCCCAGAGTCTGATTAAAAGATCATAGAGTCAAAAAGACAAATTAGCATTTGCTGATATTTTCTCACCTAGTTGTGAGTGGCGGCTCTTATTTTTATTTGTTTGATCAGTGTTTCTTCTGATAAATAGTGCATGTTATCTTGGTGAGTTTTGTGTTGGTTGGAAGAGATACACAAAACAAGAATTATTTTCCTCTCAAGGAGGTGGCAACTCTACACTGACAAAGTTATCTGATGGAGCTGCATGGTGAGCTCTAGATCTACCCTACTTCCAGCCAAAGGTTTCTACTGCAAAATTCTAGGTAATCTTTTGTTGAAAATGTTTCCCTATCAAGTGTATAGCACTATTGTAAGGGGATGAGTGGTGGGCAGTTCCTCATGGAGGAATATAGTCCCTTTTGTTTTGATGGCATTGAAGGTGCCCCTAATGAGTTCTTTGCTGAGGATGGGAAGTGCTTGCCGAGATTCATGGCTAGTGGATCTATTTCTGCAAGCTAGCATGTTGATGTTGTCATGGGTATTTTTGGAGATATGGATGTTGAGCATGAAGATATTTCCATGAGGTTATTTGTGCACACATTTTCTGATGGTGCAAGGAAGTGGTTCTTGTCCTTGCCTTCATGTTCAATCCCTTCTTGGGATGTGTTGAGAGCTAAGTTTGTTGAGTATTTTGATAAAGTTGCTGCTCTCAAGAAAGAATTAGCAAGGTTGAAAATGGTAAACTACCAGTTAGCAGAGGACATAAGATTGCTAAGACTAGTGGCTCCTGATGATGTTCATGAGGAGGCCAGTGTTTCTGATGTTGATTCTCACTATGCAGAGAGTGTTGATTATGAAGCTGATTTTGAGATCAGTGCATATGAGGATGTTGAAGATGAATCTAAGGATGGAAATATTCCCTTTTTGTCTATAGATTTTTCTTCTTGTCAACATGAGAGGGTAATCTTCTTGTCCCAGTTTGATGATGTTTTGTGTGAAGGGCAGAATATTGGATATGATGCAGATGATGATTCCTACATAGATTGTTTCACACAAGATGATCTAAGGCTAGGAATGTGTTTTCTTGTTCCTCACAAGGATGATATTTTCAGCGCTAGGGGTGAGGCTGAGGAAAATGATATCAAGGCCCAAAGTCCATTGAGCAGTGAAAGGATTTTAGCACTCTTGGCTGAACAGTTCCAAAGGTATGCACCTTATGTGGGCTTTGATTTGCAGCTCCCCTGTGATATACACTTTGACACTGATAATGAGGCTATTTTTCAAAGTGACCATGAAGACCCATGCATACAAGATCTCCCCTCTTGTAGTGACCCTGCAGAAGAAGAGGTAGAAGGACATGATAGTGTGTTTTCCTATCATCAAGATTGCAGTGATGAACAAGTTCCTTGTTCATATCCTTTTCCTTCTTTTTTCAAGTATGATACTAAGTGTGATAGTGTTGAGGACCCAGTCTTCAATAGTTGGGACATATTTTCTTTTGGTGAAAAAAATGATGATGCAATGCTCCCCTGTCACCAATGTTTTGATATAAACCTTCACTTGGTTCATGATCTAGTTCATGAAGATGTCATTGATGAACTAGGTTGCTCAGTGGCTGAGGCAATGTATGAAGGTAAATTAGAGGATTCAAGTCCTTTTTAGCCAGGTAACTCTAATGTAATGCATGGTAATCAATATGCTGTATTTTTTTATGCATTACTAGATCACATTTTTATTTTCAGTCAGCAAGAAGAAGTAGATGACATTCCCTACTTGGAATTTGAATGTGAGTATGATGGTTGTGACTGGAAAAGCATGGGTACTGATCAACATAGTTTCATTCTTCTGCCCATGAATATTCACATATGTTTGCAGCAAGGTGGTCATAAAATTTTTAGGTGGCTGGTTGCATATGTGGATGAAAATTAGACCTTTGATTTAGAGGGGTCATTGATTTCATTTTGGTGGCTTGGGGCCATCAAGTAAAAGTTGTAAACCTTGTAAATTTTCTAAATATTCCTTCCCTTTCCTATTGTGTGCTTTTCCTTCCTATTCCCTATGTTTTTGAGTTCCCTATTTTTGTGTAGTTGGTGGTCTACTTCTCCTAGAGATCTAAATTCTTGCCATGCCTGCAAGAGACATGCATCCCCAACTAGAGCCACTATTAGTCCATTTTCTGGTTCAATGCAAAATATTTTAAAAATGGCCTCTTCCCTAAAAATATTTTTGTAAGTGCCCTTAGCCCTGTGTTCTTCAATGTTTCACCTTGCTTCAGTCCAATTTGCACGTGCTGAATTGCAAAATCCTGAAAGATATTAAAGTTTCAAGGTCTGCTGGAAAATAATTTCAAAATCTATCTTAGTGTCAAAAAACCATAATGTTTTTTAAGATCCATGTTGTTTTCAACCTTGTGCTTCCTGCTCTTGTGCGCTTGTCCTTTGGCGTCGAAAACTTTGTATGTTTTCAGTCATTCTCTATGTCAAATACTTTGTGTGTTTTCGACCTTGGTCCTAACTGCGTAGGTGCGATGGATGGTGGGGCCCAGTCCTTGCAGGATTTCTTGTCGCTCATTCTCTAGATCTCCTGGCAGTTACATCTCTTATTTGGTGACCTAGCGACTGTGTTGTCATGCAATCTCTTATTCTTAGCAGTTAATTCCCTACCTTGCAGTGACTCGATGACTGTGTTGTCGCATAATCTCTGAGTGGTTGGCGATTAGTGACTAACATCTCATGACCTAGCGGGCAGTTTTTCACGTAGTCACTGAGTGCTTGGCAGTTAGTTGGTGGGCCCAGTATTTCTTAAGTGGAGTAACAATGCAGATGAGATCTATAGTTTTCACATGATCATGATGAATATTCATCCCCTTTTTGATCATGCGACCACCGTCTGATCTTCCCAAAAGGTAAGGATTTTCTCGGTGGTGGGTCCTGTGTCTGGTGGCTCGGTGGTTGTAATGAATGGCATGGTGACATGTGGCATCAGGTGGGCCTAGGTGGGGTCTAAGGTTTGGTGGAGTGGATAAAGTTCTGGTGGTGCCAAAAAAATTCAATGTGTTCACACGTTCACTCAATAAAAAGGTGATTTGCTAGTTTGTTTGGCGATTCAGCGATCAATGGTCACGTGGTCGCTAAGCATTTTGGCGATGGTGGATAGTGTCTCGTGAACTAGCAGAAGTTCTTTGGTTGCCAGTTCACCAGATAGGTGGGGCCAATGTTTCAATGATGTGGAGGTCTGTCATGTGTTCACATAGCCTAGTTTTTGGCTATTCGATCATGTGACCACTGATGGTATCACGGTTGTGGAGTTGTGTGGGTCCATAGTGTCGTACTACTGATGTGCCCATTTTTCATTCACCGAGGGATTTATGAGGTGGCTGAAGATTTTTCAAAGGGGTTTATGATTGTCGACTATGGCTAGGAGACTACGGTCGCATGATCGCAAAGGTTAGTTTGGTGCCTTGCGATCATGCGACCAAGCATAAGATGAAGCCTGAATTCCTGTGGTGGTTAAGTTGATAACCACACAATTGTACAACTAGGGGCAAATAGTTGAGGAACATAAAGCCCGTGAAGTGCAAAGTAGCTGTTCATTTTCAAATTTGAATTTTCTGAGGGTTTCCAGCGATAGAAAGGACTAAATTTCAATGCAGAAGTGATTGGAATTGGTAAGAAGTAATTTGTTTTCCATTGCAATGCGGTCTAGGGTATGATGATAATTTGTAGGGATTTGTACCATGTAAGGAATGATTACAATCTTGGCTCAAGAAGTGTTTGTAGGTGATTGATTAGACTGGTTTTTATGGCAATCTCCTGGTCTTATGGCCTGATCTTAATATCAGTCTGAGATCTTTTCTCTTTGGGTTGCCTAACTTTCATGCCCCTGCGATAAATTTTTTACCAATTTCCAATTGTTTTAGCTATTGTAACCTATTCCTTAGCTATCCGTAGCTTGTTGCAAACTGTTATGGGTTTCCAAGGTAGCTAATGGTATAAAGTGTCAAAATTTTGACTATGTAAGCATTCTAAATTTTGTCAAGCATTCTAAATTTTGTCAGTTCTAGTGAAGGCTTCTATCCTATAGATTTTTCTCCTTCTCTTTGCATATAGAGTGTTCCTCTTTCTCTTGGTAGTTCTGAGAATATAATGCATATTGTAACAGATTTGTCTTATGTGTGAGAATTTAATATACTCTTACTGTTACCAAGCTATCTCCATTTGAATTCTAAGTCCATTAGTCATACATCAAGGGTGTTTGATTTTTTCTATTTGCATTGCCTAAGTGTTTATAAGTGGAGTTGTCTTCGTAGAGATAACTAGTTTAGGGTTAGTATTCATGTATGTATGAGCTGAAATATCAAGGATAGGTCATGCTTGTCTTCTAGTGGATGCTGGTTAATGTATTATCTATTTATAGGTCTCTTCTAAGGGGAGGTTTAAAATCCTTTAAGTGGATAATAACATAATTAAATACATAGGTGAGTGTTAAGTTGAGGTTTGGTCATGGTGTGTGATTGATGTAAGGCATCAACATATTAGGTATATTATTTTCTTATTTCATAGCTGTCTCTTGCAGTAGGGTATTTGACTCTGTGGCCCATTGGATAAGGCACTAGTCTATGAGAGACTTAGGGTATCTCAACGGTCCCTTCTATCATTTCAAATTATTTCCATTCAGTCCCACCCTTTCCCTTTCTTGCTGTTGGTGTAGGTCTCTGGTTATCGGACTCATTGCTTGCAAGCAGGTTATTGCATCAGATTTGGCTTCATTGGGGTATAGGATACCTATAGGAGTCTAGTAACTATTCTACAATAATACATTTGTAGGCCTTTCAGTCATCAAGAAGAGTCATGAGTGTGCAGATGAGGCAATACCTACCTGAGTGATGTGGAGCTCAAAGTAGAAGGAGGATGCCCTTGGTCCTCATCAATCAGACTTTGGAGTGAAGACTAATCAGTTTGTCAATCATAGTGTAAACCTGGCACTGTATGGGAACAAGTTTAAAAGCCAAGAGCTTGGATTAGAGTTTTCCCTCTTGAGCTCATAAAATTTGCAGAGCCAGACCATTACTACAAACCCTAGTGAGGCCAAATTTTCATTTTCTAGGAATATGTGCATTATTGCAAAACTTTTTGGAACATACATTGTTAGCACTCCTAGGGATTAGCAGATTCAGTCACTTGGTTGTTCATGTGTAGGGTTGCTTTGTCCCCTGTTCATTATTTCCAGACATGCTTGAAATCACTTGCTTGCTATTTTGCGTGCCTATTTATCTATCTGTTTACTAAGAACGAATCAATCTGGTACAATCTTTAAATCTGGACAGACAATTTTGTGAACAATTTGAAACTGAAAACTTAAAAATTGCAAAATCTGATGTCAAACACCTTTCTAGAGTCAAAAGTCATCTCATAAAGTCAAAAAGTCGTATGACTTTTGGCTATTGTAAAAAATCCTACTATCAACTATCGTGCGAGTTTTGCTACTATCATACGAACTTGTCAATTGTCATTTCATAGCATACCCACTGTCATACAAGCCTGTAGAAAGTCATTTGAGAAAAGTCTAAAAATTTGTTAGAAAGTGTTAAAAACTGTCAGAGACCCATCTTTTGCAACCTATTTCTAGAGTCTATCAAGAAAATGACTGTGTCAGGAATAGAGCAGAAACTACAATGAATCCAATAATTTTCCTAAAGTGGCCTCTTGAGTCTGATTCAGCCTTCTATTTAATCGATTTGAGTCTTTTTCATCTTGTGTCAAAACCTTGTCATAACTATTAATCGTCAATCCATCTTCAAAAAGGCTAAATGTTGTGAACTCATGTCCGCTATCTTTTGGGCATCTACCCATACATCTAGGGCATATTATCCTTCATTTACATCCAATCTTAACCTCAATCAATCAAACTTTGAAAAGGTTGCATCATTTGATCTTCTTGAATCAGATCTTTCTTCAGTTGTCTTCATCATATTCTTTTGCTTCACCCAAGGTTAATGGTGGAGACTAGAGCTTCATCTCACAATAAATTAGGGGACACATCTCATACCTTACCTTTCACCACTATCCAGTGTCCAACTCTTGAGAAACTCTACAATTATGGTCTTTATGAAGACGGGGGTCTTGGCAATTTTTTATTGAAAACTAGTTACATACCCCCTCCATCAACTCATGGAGGTAGTCAGCAAACCCCTCCTTAATCTAATCCAGGGAGTCCTAAAACTCCTAACATTTCTCATAGAGGGACACATCATGGGTCCCAAGGACATCAGTCTCAACATGGTATGGATCAAAAACCTACACTTGCTGAAATTGCTCAATATCAAAATGATGATAACTTCAAAAGAATGATGAAACATTTCTTGAAAGAAGATAGAGAAACATAGTTTCTAGAGTTAGCTCATCAAGGAGCTAAACTTCCTCCCAACTTTAATGTGGAAGATATCATTACACATGAGGAAGAAAATCCTATTATGGTTATGATAAAACAAATGCATTCCATGCAAGTAAAACTTCACAAAATGGAAAAAGAAAAAGAACCTAAGGACTTCTCCATGGAGGCCCTATGTCCTTTTCCATTCGATAAAGACTTGTATATGCCACCATTCCCTAAGAGGGTGGAAATGCTGAAATATGATAAGTATGATGGAAAATCTAATCCTCAAGATCATGTCAGAGAATTATGTGCTCAATCTATGGAGTTCATGCACGAACCAACCTATCTGATGCATCTTTTCCCCCAATCTCTTGGAGGTTTAGCCATTCATTGGTTCTCTAGGATGCCTCCTACAATCAAAACCTTTGAGGAGTTGATCAAATTGTTCTATCAGCAATACTCCTACAACATCCAACATCTAGTCACCATGATTGATATCTACAATCTCAAACAATATCCAGGAGAACCATTCCTAACATTTCTCAAAAGATGGAGAAAGAAATTCTCTCTATATGCTAGGCCAATTCCAGAAACTAAAAATTTGGAAATCTTCATCAACAATCTTGTTCTAGAAATCAACTAACCTTTACAAATGCATAATCATACATCTTTTGATAAGACGGTAGACAATGCAATCAAAATTGAAAAAGTACTTGTGAAAAAAGGAGACGTCACACTTCAAAAGGACCACTATGAATCTAGTTCTAAGGATAAGAACAAAAATTGGAACAAGAATAAGGGCATCATAACAAATGGCATTGTTGATAATCTCCATGCCCCATCTAAGGCACCTGCTTTCAATCTAACCATTGGTACCCAAGCCATCAAAGCTTTAGAAGAAAAGGTGTATGAATCTTCCCAAAAGAAGCTAGCATAAAAATCTTGGTCCACTGATAATAAACAAAAGTTCACTCCTCTTGGAGAATCTTTGGAATCACCTTTGAGAACTCTTCTGGCTAATAAAATCATCTCTTTTCCTAAGATCTAACAATCTGATCCTGACCCTAAGCTAAAATGGTGGAGAGAGAATGAATTTTGTGATTTCTATCAGGGTAAAGGTCACAAAACTAATAACTACTTGCAATTGAAGCATACCATTCAGGACAAGATTGATAATGGAGAAATCATGATTGATAATCCTAAAAGCAATAATGATCACACAGCATTCGCTGAACCATTTCTGAAGCATAGCCAAGGAGATTCATCTTCTCAGCCTAATGTGGGTGCTAAGGTCAATTATTCCTATCCTGTAAATAATACTGTTATCAATATGGTTGAACCAAGCCTATCTGAGCATTGCAATGTCATTATAATTGTAAGAAGAGATAGAGAAAATCAATCAGCTAATGTAGTTACTCGATCACAAGCTCAGGCACACCTACAAGGAAAAATCCTAGATCAATCAAATGTCCCTAAGGTGCCTTTCAATCTATCTTACACTTCTAAACAGAGGGCAACATCTAAATCTTCAAATTTTAAGGACACGAGGCCTACTTCGTATAGTATCTTTCAACAACTCCAACATACTAATGCAAAAATCTCCATGTTTTAGTTGCTTCGGATATCTCCATCTCATAGAGCCATTCTAGACAAAGCTCTTCTTGGATCAAATGTTCTTGATAACCTTGATTTAGATAGATACTAGGCTATGGTTGGTCATGTTACATCTCCATAGTATATCTCCTTTTTAGAGGAGGATGATAACTCCTTGAGTCATCCGCATAACTAGCCCTTACATATAGAAGTCTAGATCAAAAACCATCATGTCAAACATGTGTTGATAGATGGGGGCGCTGGTCTGAATAATTATTCTTACAGCTTGATCACACAATTGGGATTTTTAGAAACAACCATTGATCCTAGAAAGAAAATAACTATCAAAGCATATGATGAAGAAGAAATATCCTCCAAGGGAACAATTGTCCTCCCTATCAAAATATCTCCTGTCATCAGAGATACTATATGTCAAGTTCTTGATATACCTTTGGCTTACAACATCCTTCTAGGGAGACCCTGGATACATGAAATGAAAGCTATTCCTTCTACAAACCATCAGTGCTTGAAATTTCCTTGTGACGGAGTAGAGGTAACCATTCTCACTGACATGTCAACAACTTGCAATACCTTGAAAGAAAATGTAGATAAACTTGTTCCTAATAACAAAGAATCTTCCATTAAGCAAACAGATGTAGCATCCACATCTAAGATGGAAGATATTGCAAAAGAGGTTAATATCAAAGAAAATGGTATGCGAGAATATACTATAGAGCTAGTCTTGTCTTTAACATCTCTCCCTATCTTGCCTAAGTCTTATGGGCAAGCTCTAAAATAGTTCAAACTAGAATCTAAGGAACCTCTTGAGGCATATAAAGGAAAATTTTTTGCAGAGAAAGTACCTAAGCAAGAATTTGTAGAAGATGAAGTTGTGCTTGCATGGCTCTAAAAAGATGAACCTGAATCCCAAGTTGTTCAAGCCAGTGACTCTAAAGTATCGAAGGTTCCTTATAAGTCATATGGCCCAAGGGATAAACTGATAGCTAAGATGGGATATAAAGGAAAAGGACCTCTAGGACTATAGGGTAAAGGTCTTCTTTCACCTCTTGAACATCATGGTCAAGCCAATAAGAATATGACAGGTGTAGGATACATGAAGAAGCCTTTCTATCTTAGAAAGAATTCCTCACATGTCTTATAAAAAATTGAGCCTTCCGTAGCAAATCAACTAAAGGGGCAAATAACTGAACAATCTGATAGTGATGATTTTGATACCACTTATGAGCTTATTCCTTATGAGCATTTTCATAAAGAAATCAAAGACCTCCTTGATGCTGAAGATGATCCAATCAAAATAATTAATGTAGCAGAAACACAAGAACCTACTCTAGAGCAAGAGATAGTTGCAACACAAGAACCAGCTAATCTCGAAGGCAATCAAAAAGAGGAGGGTGGTAGTTATTCTGAGATAGATTCCCATGAGTATGAATTCAAATCAAAATCTAAGGGTAACACTTCTTGGGATATTCATCCTAACTTTACTCATGCTCTTAGATTTCCTAGAGGTATAGATGAAGAATCTAATGACTATGAATAGGGAGCCATTCCAGAAGAAAATGAGCTTATTATAGAGAAATATGTTGATGTTATTCACCAATATGCACCTAAACCCAATGTAAATCTAGAGAAAAATGATGAACTTATTGAGTCTGATCCACCGATGGCTAAAGTGGATTATCACAATAACATTGAGCCTATTCATGAATTGAATGTCTTAAGTTGTAATATCACCTTTTAACTCAAGTGTTGGGTTAGGACTGATGATGACAGATCCATATCCGTAAACACTCTTTCCCAATCTTTCACCAATTTGACTATCCAACATCTTGAACTTCTTGATCAAACCTCCAAAAACCCAAGCCATGGTATTTATACCTTACCGAATGACTATGCCCTTGCTTGCTACCTCAATATAGTTGAGCCTATGAGGACTTCCATTAGTGAACCAAGCGTTAGCATGATAGAGTTAGACATCAAGTATGTTAGTCAGAAAAATAAGAATAAGAATAAAAAGAAAAGGAGTTCGAAGGGTGAAAACCACTTCGTGGAAGTCTCAGAACCTACAAAAGTAAAAATAAAAGATGTATCTGAAGGTGAAAACCTCTTTGAGGTGCCTAAGGATGAGATATTTTATGTCCTTCCAAGTCATTTATAGGATAGATCTCTAGTTCTAATTGAACCCACTCAATCCATCAACTTGGTAATAGAAGAAGAACCACAGTTGATCAATGTAGCACAATCTTTATCAGAAGAAGAGAAGAAAAATTTACAACCTTCCTCATAGAGAAGAAGATCAACTTTGCATAGAAATATTTATATATGCCTAGGTTGGATCCTGATCTTATAATGCACCATTTATCTATAGCTCCTAGAGTAAAACCAGTTAAGCAAAAATTAAGAAAGATGCATCCTCATGTTGCACTCTTCGTAAAAGCTGAATTAGAGAAACCACTAAAAGCCAGATTCATCCAAGTTATTGATTATGTAGAATGGATCTCTATTATTATACCTATTTCAAAACTAGATAAATCAATTAGAGTGTGCATAGACTTTAGAGATGTAAATAGAGCATGCCCTAAGGATGATTTTCCACTACCTAACATTGATATGATAGTGGACATGACTGTGGGTTTTGAGATGTATTCTTTAATGGATGGTTTTTTAGGATATAATCAAATAAAAATTGCTCCAGAGGATCAAGAGAAAACTACTTTCACATGTGCATGGGGCACCTTTTGTTGGAATGTCATGCCATTTGGGCTTAAGAATGTTCGTGCTACATATCAGAGAGCCATGACATCTATTTTTCATGACATGATGCAGAGGAGTGTGGAGGATTATTTTTATGATACTTTAGAAAAATCTATGATTAGAGCTAAACATCTAGATGACTTAAGCAAGATACTAGACAGAATGGAAAAATTTAGTCTCAGACTAAATCCTAAGGAGTGTCCTTTTGGTGTCACTTCTAGAAAACTCTTAGGATACATAGTCTTCAGGAAAGGCATTGAAGTTGATCTAGCTAAAGTAAAGGCTATCATGGAGATGCAACCTCCCAAAAACATCAGTCAGATGAGAACATTGCAAGGGAGAGTTCAATCTATCAGACACTTCATATCTCAGCTAGCAGACATATCACAGTCTTTTACAAAAAAATTACATAAAGGTGTGACATTTGCATGGAATGAAGAATGTGAGAACAACTTTAACCATATCAAGAAATATCTATCAAATCCTCCTATCTTGATACCTCCAATTCAACAGAAGCATTTGATCTTATATTTCTCTGCTATAGATACATCACTTGGGGCAATGCGTGCACAACATGATGAGAACAAAAAGGAAAGAGCTATATACTATATTAGTAGAACATTGGTGGCATACAAAAAGAATTATTCTATGATTGAGAAGGCTTGTCTAGCTATGATCTTTGCATCATGAAAACTAAGACATTACATGTTGGTGCATACCACACATTTGGTAGCTAAGATTGATCCACTAAAGTACCTACTAAGCAAAGCTGCCCTCATAGATAGATTAGCTAAATGGGTCATGCTCTTAAGTGAATTTGACATTGAATATGTCGAAAGAAAAGTTATAAAAGGATAGTTTATTGCTGATCAATTAGCAGATGCACCTATGATTGATGATACACCAATGCAAATGGAGTTTCCAGATTCCTCTATCATGACTCTTTCTTCTAGAGAGTGGCAGTTATCCTTTATGGCTCCTATACATAGAATGGCTCACGAGCAGGCATATTATTTATAACTCCTGAAGGATACTCAATACCTAAAGCATTCAAATTATACTTCCCTTGCACAAAAAATATTGTAGAATATGAAGCCCTTCGTAATGGCATGAAACTAGCAATTGAGTGGAGAGTGACAGAGATACACATTCATGGAGACTCCCAACTTGTTATCCATCAAGTCAATGATGTGTACCAGACTAAGGATGAAAATATCATTCCATACAAAAGAATGGTAGATGAGCTAAAGAAGTATTTCATATCTATCACACTTGAGCAAATACCTAGAGTAGAGAATAAGGCTGTCGATGCAATGGAAATGATGTCTACTCTATTATAGCAGCCTGAACATGAGCTACGCTATGAGTTCCTAGTGGAAGCACTATCTTATCCTACATATGATTTTCCTAAAACCCACATGATTTGCACTATTGTAGGTCATGATTCATCCCGATATAAAAACCTATTCTCCTATCTCAAAGACCAAATCATTCTCGATACCTTTAACAGTCATGAAAAGAAATACCTTATCCATAATGCCTCCCAATATGTCATCATTGGTCATGATATGTACAAATGAGGTCTAGATGGTATACCACTTAGATTTTTAGAACAATAAGAGTCTCAATGTGCATTAGAGGAAGTCCCTGATGGTATTTGTGGGTCACACTCAAATGGTTTAACACTAGCTCAAAAACTTATTAAGGCTGCGTACTATTGGCTTGAAATGGAGAAAGAGTCTATCAAGTTTGCTAAGAACTGTCAAAAGTGCCAAGTCCATGGAAACTTAATTCATGCTCTAGGGAGAGATCTAATTCCCTTTACTACACAATGGCCTTTTCACTAATGGGAATTTGATCTTATAGGATCTATACATCCTCATTCTTCTAATGGACCTACCCATATAATCACAGCTACAGATTATTTTACAAAATAGGTAGAAGCAGTTTCTTTGACTCAAGCAACTGGAAAACAAATATCTATGTTCATCTTGAACTATATCATATGGAGATATGGAATACCTCATTCCATAATCATAGATAATGGTGGACAATTCAAGAACAAAGATCTAGATGATTTATGTGCTAAATTCAAGATTACACAACATTGGTAATCTATCTACTATCCTCAAGGGAATGGGAAAGCAGAGGCTTCAAATAAGAATCTAATTAAAATCTTGCATTGCACAGTTAATAAAATAGGAAGAGACTGGCATCTCATGATCAATCTAGCTCTCTGGGCCTATAGAACAAGTATCAGAATGCCTACTAGGGCTACACCTTTTGATTTAGTTTATGGGTATGAAGTAGTACTACCTATTGAGGTTGAAATCTCATCAATAAGAATCAGAATGCATGGTCTAGTAGCTAATGATGACTACAGAGTGTCTAGGTTGCAAGAACTTGAACTACTATATGAGTGCAAAAAAGTAGTGTATGATCATCTTAGAGTATATCAAAAGAGAATGTCTAGAGGTTACAACAAGAAAGTTAGACACAAGGAATTTTAGGTTGGCGATCTAGTCTTGAGAGAGAATACTAAAAATCAATCACATCGAGAACACAAGGGGAAGTTTGAACCCAAGTGTCTGGGTCCCTTTGTTATTGTTACCCAAAATTTCCCTATCATACAATTTTGGCCAAAATCCTATTTTTGTTGTGCGAAGTTGATCCACAAGGTTTCATGCTTTGTGCCCTTAACCTTATGTTCTTCAATGTATTGTCAACCCCCGGTTCAGATCGTACATGCTAAATCACAAGGCCCTCGGAGATTTTCAAGTTTTAATGTTGTAGGAAACACTCAGGCTGTAGAGTTTCAAAAAATGTTCAGTGTCAAAAACCCTCTGTGTTTTTTACCTCCACTCTGAAAACTTAGGATGTTTTTGACCTTCAAGCAAAAACCTTAGTTGTTTTTAGCCTTCGCATCTTCACAATTCTTCTTCCTCTGGCGGCATTCATTTCATAAGCATGCAATTCCAACAAGTGAGGCCTAGTTGGTTTTTGGCAAGCTGTTATGCAGGTTGTCGCATGATCGCATAAGTCCTTTTCCCCTTATGCGATCATGTGACTAACCGTTGATGGTCCTGTTGAAGAATGCTAGTGGTTTGTCACATGATTGCATAGTCCCTTTTTAGGCTATGCGAACATGCAACTAGCTGTTAACAATGCTGATAGGAGCCTATAGTTTGGTGATGTGTTTGTGTTTCATTGGCCGACTGGTGACGAACATTTATTGGTGGGCCCGAAGCTTGCAGTGCCAGTGCGGTGAAGATTTGACGGTTGTCGCATAATCTCATGGAATCTTCCAATTCCATGAGATCATGCGATAACTGCCCGATGTGATCTCAGTGGCTCGTGGGTCCAGAGTATCTGCAATGGCACAAGTGTGATGAAGAGCTACTGGTGGGTCCTCTGGAGGTGACATTTCTGGTCTGCGATGGGCTAGAGGTATAGCATGGGCCATGTAGATGCAAGATCTATGGTGGACACATGTTCACATGGGATCTTTCGATCCCATGTGATCATGCGACCACCATTGGATTCTAAGGGTGTTTCCTGTGGTGCTATCATGGGTCAGACTGAGGTGGCAGATCTTGTGGACCAGGTGTCTTGATGGCAGAGTGGCAGATTCAATGAGGCTTGTAGCATGATCACATGAAGGCTTTTGGGCTCATGAGATCATGTGACCAATGACATTTTCAAGGTGGTGCAACTTTTGGCAGGTTTTCTTCTACAGAGGACGTTGCAAAGTGGCAGGGTAGCTCAGAATTGATTTTTGAGGACATTTTCTAGTTGCAAGCATGATGATGGATGATTTGGTTGATGGAACCATGGATTTTGTAGGGTACCAGTTAGCATTCATGTCAAGACTTTTGTGCAAGAAAAATGATGATTCAAGGTTGCTTGTCTGCAGGCTGCTTGTGGTATAGGGATGGGAACTCAAGGTCATTTATCTGATCGACCATGATGTTGCAGGAGGATATTCATGATCAGAATTGGCATTAATTCTTGGTACCCTAGGGTTGATTATTAAATTGTAAATCTATAACCCTAGTTCATTTTTTGACTCCTGCCTGCATGTAGTTGAGGATGTATATATTGTTTTTTGAGAGCCTTAGTGCTCAGAATTCACATTTTGTAAAAAAGAAAGACTCTTTCTTGGGAAGCTATCCATGGAATTTCTTCCTACCCCTTGGTTTCCCACATTTTTTAATTCCCATTGATAGATAAAAACATTGTAGAGGTATTTTGTGATAATTCTTCATGTCCTTATGCTTCCTTGTCTTTGTTTATCTCTTATTGGATTGAAGTCTATGAATGTTGTTAATGGAAACTGGGGTTCCTAGTCCCTCTTACCTTTTTCATTTTGTGTGTTACTATGTGTGATCTGATTTAGATGTTTTGTGGGTATGCTATAGCCCCTAGTAGTCTTGTCTCATTCCTACACTGAGTTGCAGAAGAGGATGTTTGTTTGCAGGTCATAGGTCGAGTCTTCTATTTTGGCCTTCCTATGAAATACTTATGCAAGCCTATCTAGTGAGTGGTGACTTATTAGACCCGATTCCTCCATTGATCTCATTCCTCTATACTGAGATCCGAACCCTAATTTTAGTGCGTCACCTAGTAGGTAGTTTTCTTTCAGTTATTTCCCTTTCCATGCATTCCTTCTAACCCTTTCACCTCAAAAGTTTACTTTCTTGTTAAGAGCAAGCTAAGGTGATAATCCAAGAGGAACCAGCCTAGAACCTGGAGGTTTCATCTCAGTTAGCAAAGGTCCCACAACCTTGAGATGATTCCCATGTTATACTGAGTTATCAAGACCAAGAGATCTTGAGACAGAGGTGCAAAACTCAGTGTATAACAGTTATCACTGCTACTTTTGGCTCTAGTGCCTATCAACTCTCAATAAATGAAGGATAATAGCTCTGAGAACCAATCAATGTTCTCCATCTAAAGAAATTATATGCCAAAGGCATTCAGTCTATGGTAAATTGTCCTGAGAAAATTTTAAAATTTGGAAAAAGTCATGAAAAAATGAACATCTTGGTGAAAACCTAGCAATTGGCGCCTTGATGATTCACAAAAAAAATAAAAATATCAAAAGTACAAAAAAAAATATTACCAAAATAAAAATACAAAAAAATGAGAAAAAGAAAAAGTGCCTTGGTGAAAACCTAGAAACAGGTGCCTTTGTAGCAAAAATAGAATCTTTGCCAAGATGGTGAAAACTCAACAAATGGGTGCCACTTGTTTCAAAATGCTCCATCTATCAGTGCAATCTTGGTCTTTCCCTTCTTTTAGTCTACTTTAGTCTATATATATCCTTGTTTCAATAAGTTAGTCTGTACACCATTGGCAAAAGCATCTTTATCCTATCAATGCTTAACACTTAGGGGCAATCAATGTCATATCCTATGGTCTCCAGTACATATTAGATGAGTCATATCCAGTCAAGGTCCTTTGAAGCTTTATCTAAGTCAGTCAGTCAATCTCCTCTCCAGAAAGGGATTTTGCATCCACAACAACACAACCAAACATCAAACATCAAACAATCTATGCTTTTTACATGCTTTTATCTCCTTGTATGCTTACTGATTCGCATTGAGATTTTTTTCATATCATCTCCCTTCGAGCTCTTCAATGATGTCCTTTATAGGATTTAGAGAGTGATGACTAGGGGCATAATATTTTCTTTGTTTTCTTCTTGTATGTGAAAATCTAACAACTTTGGAAATTCTGGATTGAAATGGTGTCCGACTATAAGAGCCTCTATCTCGAATTGGATGGCCATGCGTACCCCGACCATTGATACCCAAAAAATTCAAGGAAGTTTGATCTAACTATGGTCTTTTTTTTGAGTGAGTTCTTTCTCCTACTGTGAAACATGATCTTACCTAAGGATGTGACTGATAAAGGGTCACTATGGGAATTCACATTGGATTTAGAATGATCTCTTGATTGCTTGATGTGTTTGTATGAAAGGCGTATTCTAGTCATCACGATGTCTATATTTTGATGCTTATGAAAATTGCTATATCAAAATGGACATGATATTCAGGTCATCCTGGTGCTTATGCCTTGGTGCTTATATCTAATCCAACATTTTGAAAACAAATTGATATTCATATGTCCATGGTTTCCTAACTAGTGGGTGTTGTATTGATCCTTGCGTATACAAATTGATATTCATATGTCTATGGTTTCATAACTAGTGGGAATTGTATTGATTGATTCAGTTACCTAAAAATTCAATGATGAAATTGACCGACACATGATCAGTGACTAGGTCTTAGGTCTTAGATTGCATTATATTTTACATGTTTCTTTGCATTTTTCATGTTTGCATGATCTCACAAATGGCTCCATAAACTTCAATGCTTAAATGATTCTTCTATCACCTCTTCAAATCTAACAAGAGTGGACACTTAACTCGAAGGTCTCTTCATGGAATCATAAGCAGTTATCCTCCTGGGATAAACATCCTTTTGACATAAGACTGAGTACTTGTCTTCATCAATTCCTGCAAAACATATCATGTGTTTCATTATATCTACATTTCATATCATAACCATCTGTTGCATTACAATACATCCATGTGCATAAGCATAAATCATACATGCATCTTTTCATAATCAAAACACATTTGCAGTACATCCATACATATGAAAAAAATCATTGCGTTGCATATATCCATATATACATTCTACACTACTCATAGCATAAGCATCACATGATATCATAATAACTCAAAAACATGACAAGTACAAATGAAATCATAACCAAAATATCGATCTCATATATCATAAAACTCAAAATAGTCAGGGGTGCACTACTGGCACAATATACAAAAGAATGGGCTCGATGAGCTATCAGTAATCAGAATAGTATCAATATCAATATCAATAAAAACAACATAATATCAAGATAGATCAGTTGTCAGCCTAATCCTCGCCATCTGGTGGAGGTGGTGGTGGAGGATCTAGTACTGCCTCAGCCCTAGCTTCTCTTGCTCCCTCTGATGCCATCATGTACTGAGAGTATGAAGGAACTCTCTAAGCAAGTGGAATCGTAGTGTAGTATGCTGAAACATAGTAAGTAGATCTAGAGGTCTGATGGATAACCTCTGCCTATAATCTCTATACCTCACCACGAAGCTTAGCGTGCTATCTATCTACCTCTAGATATCTCTCCTCCCAGTGAGCACTACACACCTTCAAGTCTCAGACCTATAATCTGTGCCTCCTCATGATCTCCTATGTACATAATGGCACACTAGGCTCAGCATCTACCGCTGGCATGTCAGTATCCTCTGTAGGCTACTCTGTCATCTCTACTCTCTGCGCTTTACAACATCTAACCTCTGCACCCAGATCAAACCTAGTATCCTCCTGTATCAAATCAGTATCACCACCCACAACCTTCTCAACTACAAGTACCTCGTTAGTTGAACCAGCACTCCCTAAAGTACCACCCTCTCCCCTAGTCCATCTTTGAGAACCTGTAGATCTACCTGCTATGGAACTAGTGGGACAAGGGGGCCTCATCTCTCCTAATGGTCTCTGTGGAGGAGCCATTGCTATCTATCTCCGAGGTGTAGGGTGTACAATCAGAACATGTGTAGGTCTTGGATCCTGTCCCATCGAAGCACCTGTGACGTCCATCACCTCCTCCATGGAGGGTATCAACTCTGTCGGGTCAAAAAATCTATAAACCAGATGATCAGCAAGCCATGAGATAAATCCATCTATCACTCCTGCATCCACAACTTGTGGCCTATACTCCCAATCTCTTTCGATGATAGCACTATACTCCTATGCACACAAGGCATGAGAAAGTCTCTGGGTCCATCCAAGTCTGAGCTCCCGGGCTATCCGTGCATAAGTCACATAATCCTATGGTGCATCCTACACTCATCCATACTGCCGCCAGACCCTAGTAATAATGAATCTCTCTAGAATGGAGGAGGACGTCCCAATCAGTACGCGACTCTGAAAGAAGAAACTAAACTGCTCTAGTGCAGTAGGCTAGGGCTGAATATGTACATATGGCCTCCATCGAACAAAAGTATATCCAACACATATATATATATAGGTAGATATCTATATTTATATATGTATGTATATATATATATATATATATATATATATATATATATATATATATATATATATATATATATATATATATATATATATATATATATATATATATATATATATATATATATATATATATATATATATATATATATATATACATAGACATATATATATATATATATATACATAGACATATATATATATATCTATATATATATATAGATATACATATATATATATAGATATACATATATATATATATAGATATACATATATATATATATATATATATATATACATATATATATATATATACATACATATATATACATATATATATACATATATATACATATATATATATATATGTATATATATATATATATATGTATATATATATATATATATATGTCTATGTATATATGTATATATATGTATATATGTATATATATATATATATATGTATATATATATATATATATATATATATGTATATATATATATGTTTGTGTGTGTGTGTGTATATATATATATGTGTGTGTGTGTGTGTGTGTGTGTGTGTATATATATATATATATCACGGGCTCTTGTGGCTACCTTTGTGAGGTATATATTGGTCTCAAAACTAGGATATGCTCCCATGCCTAGATCTGTAAAACAAGAGTTCTTGGAGAAAAAGTATTGCTCTCGTGATACACTACCTCATGCATCTTAGAGAACATATGTGCCAAAAAACACAGACCCCAGGCTAACTCAGAAGGATTTGCTATCAAGTGTACAATCATCGGGGCCCAGCCCATCAATAGACCATTCTACTAATGGTCGCACTTAATGATACCACCTATCATCCCAACAATGATACACTCCAGTCATTGTGTCTGTCCATAACATTGAACTAAGGTCTCCCAAGAAATCAAAGTTGTCATATGTGTGTTGTCTCTGAAAAGATGTCGAAAAGCCAATAGACCTGAGTTCCCTGAACTCACATACTCTAGACATTGCCCTACATGGAAAGGAATACACAATATACAATAGAAATCCTCTGGGGTCATAGTAATCTCCCTCGTTGGCAAGTGAAAGTTCTAGGTCTTTGAGTGAAACCGCTCAGTCAAAGCGGTCAGAAGTCTATGATTTACCCTAATCTCAGGTAAATGAATGAGATATTTGAATCCACATGAACCAAGGCATACCCTCATGGGGTCTGGTAGTGACACACACAGTCTCTGGGTGGATGGATGTGAGATACGTACATGCACATCAGGATATATGACCTACCTAGTATAGAAACAAGGAACCCTATCAGTAATTCAGTTATAGAACAGGTAAAAAGTGCAGCAAATTAGACAATTTAGTATTTCAAAAGGTAGGTTAAAAGGTCAGCAATCAGGTTGAGAGATCAGAAAAATAAAAATTTGACCTAGCAATGAGTTTTTGGCTCACTATTTTTCATATGACACTTCAGACTGGCAGGTAAATTTGTATGAGTTTTAGCATCATTCCATACGATAAAGCATAGTAGTACAGCAATGTATACCTCCTCATATGAGTTATGAGGGACCCGATGAAATGTCGTACGACTCTTGGGTCCCTCTCATATGAGTCTTCGGGGTTAATGAAATGACTATCTACCTAGGGTTGAAAAGTTGTACGAGTCCAGGTGGACAGTCGTACGAGGTTTCGTGCATGCAAAATTGAAAAATTAAAAGCTCACAAAAAAGGTGCTAAAAATACTATAAACAAAGAAAAAATGACTTTTCAGAGAGGCAAAGAGGTCCACCTACCGGATGTTTGTACTGTCGAGGTCTATGGTGTCTTCGACTACACTCAAAATAATGTAAAATCATAGGTACCTTCATTTCTACCATTTTCTCACTCAGAGGGCTCCACAAGTTTTCAGAAGTCAACGGTGAAAATGATTTAAAAATGACCCTTCCGACCTTTATATAGCTTTTGACCTAATTTTCAAAAGTGCTCCATTTTTCATGAAAATTGGCACCTTGGCTAATTTTGACATTCTGAACCCATTTTAGGGATCAAAATCAAAATCTAAGATCATTTACTATGTCAAAGTCATGATTTAAATTTTTCAGACCCAGGATGGTCTACTACTTGCATAATCAACCTTGCATCATCAAAAAAATCTAGTATTCAACTTAACTGATTATCTTACATCAAACTATCAAAATTTCAACTTGGTCAACTATGGTGAACTCATGGTTTCACCTAGTCAAACTTGGTTTTTTGGACCTACAAACGATGCAAAATGCATTCTCAAACATGTTTAAACCACTTCTCAAATCAATTAACATGCTTCTAAAACTACAACGCTCACTTTTCTTGTCAGATTTCAATTTTTATCCAGGAGGGGGCATGGTATTACACATCATTCAAAGTCTGTCATCTAATTTGAAATCAAATCTCTCCTCAGCAATCAAGACAACAACCACGTCTAGTTTCTAATTCATCAAAAAGACCTCATCACTTGGGGCATATCAGATTCATCGAGATCCATATCAATCTAGTATTCTCTTAATCTTGTAAATTATATCAATTTTTTGTAACCATCGGTTCATTAGTGTTATTTCCTTGGTTCTTCATAATTCAAGGGTTTAGATGTGACAACAATGTGATTCTTATCAACAATCGGGTTTGGAATCGGTCACTCACTTCTTCATAATCATAAGGTTTAGGATCAAGCATTTTGACACTTCTTCGCAATCATTAGTTCATTGCTGTTATAGTTAACATTATCTTTGGTCATTCAGGACCTAATATCTTTGAATCTTTCAATCAGTTTTTGTCTCATATCATAGTTTCTGTCTCATATCAGTTTCAATTTCAAACATCAGTTTCAACATCATACACAATCTTTCTTTGAACCACTGTGCTTCACACAGTAATTCAAAGAGGGACAAAATGTAATACCCCAAAAATGGGCTATAGGTTCATTAACCTCCTATATCGACACATCAAACGAAATCAACATCAAAGTCCTAACCTGAGGCACATCGGCACATTATCAAATCATAATTGATTATCCTAAATTCTACATCGGGGAATATTCCTTATTCCTATTTATCCTAATTATCTTTAATTTAATGATTATTTGATGATAAATCCTATTTATCCTAAAGTTTGATTAATTGAATATTCTAAATATTTAATTAATTAGATTTAATACTGCCATTTAAAATTATTTAATTGGATTTAATTATATTTATTCCTAAATTGTATTATTTAAATTTTGACAATAAATCAAAAATCTCATGACTAATTGATTAAATTCTTATTTAATTAATTAAAGTCAATTGTCAAATTTAATAATATAGTTTTCAAATAGAAGTTTGATTTAATAATTGATTAACCCATAAATCAATTGTTTTATTTTTAAAATCAGTTAAGTTGAGGATAAATCACTTTATTTAATTAATTAATTCATAATTAATTATGCACATCGAAAAAGCAGTTAAACTTTAAATCAAAAAATCAATTCAAGTTGTTTTAAAAATAAACTCAACTCTCTTTTGAGTTGAAAGCTGATCTCAACTTCTGATTTAAATTAAAAAGTTGATTTGCATGATTTTGTGAGTTAATCTATCTCTAAATTCTTGATAGCTTAAAAATCAACCTGAGTTTATCAAGAGTGATTTATGGATTTTTCCATGCATCTCCAAAGTCCTAGATTTCTATAAATTAAATCCTCAGCTCTTCATTTGGATCTATCCTTGAATTGCATCCTCACGCTAGCGAATTGGTGATCCAAGAATCCTTCTTTGCGAATCAAAGCTGTTGTGAGATTTTCATTGTTTTTGAGCATTCATATCATTTAGTATATCATTATTAGATTAATTGCATGTCATATCAGTCTCTCATATCGAATAGATTCATATCAGTTTATCTCATCTTATTGCATAGAAAATCCAAAAATATAGATTAATATGCATTCATCTCATATCTAGATTCTACATTCAAATCCTTCGTTTAGGTGTTGTCAAGGTCACTGATCTTGGTCCAATCTAAGAATATCATACTCACACCTACTAGAAGGTAGTCAATTGCCTGGTTAGATTAGTTTCCATTTCACTACATGATTTTGATTTTAGCTAACCTCTAATGTTTTACTGAAGTGTTGTGTCTATAGCTAGGTACAAAATTCACACACACATTAAGGACTGGTACACAAATTTCATTAAACCTTCTAATAAACTTCCTATAGAATCAGGGTAACCCATGGAAGCTTCTAACTTCAGTCCCTATCTTGGGAGTAGGCCAACTGATAATGGCTTCAACCTTACTCTTATCCATATTCAAGTCACCTTGGGACACTACAAATCCTAGGTAGAAGAGTTCTTGTTTCATAAACTCACTCCTTTCAAGGTTTAAGGTGAGCTTCTCATCTTGAAGTTTCTTCAACACAAGTTCTAGGTGTTTCATATGGTCTTCCTTTGTATTACTAAAGACTAAGATGTCATCTAGATACACCACTACAAATACTCATATATAGTCCTTTAAGACATCATTCATAACCCTCATGAAGGTGGTAGGTGCATTTGTGAGGCCAAATGGCATTATTAGCCACTCATAGAGACCTTCTATGGTTTTGAATGCATATTTCCACTCATCCCCCCTTTCATCCTGATTTTTTAGTACCCACTCTTTAGGTCTATCTTGGATTATTATTTAGCACCTTCTAGAAAATCCCTTAGGTCTTCTATCCTAGGGATAGGGAACCTATACCTGATGGTGATCTGACTGATTTCTCTTGAGTCAGTGCACATCCTTCATGTGCATCCCTTCTTGTGTGCTAGATCAACTAGTACAACACAAGGGCTTGTTCTCTTCCTTATCAAACCTTGATCCAAAATTTCTTGAACTTGCCTTGCTATCTCCTTGTTTTCTTCTGGTGTCACCTTGTAGGCAGCCTTGTTAGGTAGTGATTCCCCTAGTACAAAGTCAATCTGATGACTGATTTCTCTCTATGGTAGTAATTTAGCTAGTGTACCCTCACTAATAATGTCCTTGAACTAGTCTAACAGTTTCTTTACTTCTGTTGGCATAGGTGACCGATTAGGTGACTCATCCTCCTTGGGCTTCAACATGATAGCATAGAAAAATTATTCTCCTTCTTTCATGTCTTGTTGGAACTATTTCCCACTCATTAGGAGTGCATTTGAGTCCACCTTCTCCACTGCATCTCAATTAAAGACTACATCTTGTAAGTTACTCCATTTTTCTTAAAAGAGTACTTGTTCTCCTTGCAAAGTTGTACTATCTCCCTATCATATTGCCATGGTTTGCCAAGAAACATATGGCATGCATCCATTGGTAACACATCACAAAGTATTATGTCTCGATACTTGCCTATGGTGAACTCAATCCATACTTATTCATTAACCAATATATTATGCCCCTTATTCAACCAATTGACCTTGTAGAGACACACATGAGGAATCTTGGTGAGTTTCAACTCTTTTACTACCTCCTCTAAAATGGAATTGTCAGTAGACCTTGAATCAATTATAACCCTACATACTTTACCTAGTATATTACACTTGACCCTAAACAGAGCCCTCGTTTGTTTATGTTTATCCTCTTGTGCATATGAATTCTTTTTTTCACCTTGTGAAGATGATGGCTTATTAGGACACCTATATGTAGGGTGAACCAACTGCCCACAATTATAAAACTTCATGGACGAAAAATGAGAGCTTCCCCAAATCCACCCGATATGCATCTTCCACCATTGTAGGAACTCCTACTTCAGTATCCTCCTCTGCTATTTGATTCATGGGATTTTTCATGAAACTTAGAATCACCTTGGCCTCTGGTCTCATTGCTCCTTCCACTAGGACCTCCTCTATGTCCACCTCTAGAGCCTCTGCCTCTTCCTCTACCTCTACTATTTGTATCTTATTTTTTTTGAACTTTTCCTCCACTTTAATAGCCATCTGATAACAACTATGGAGAGTAGTTAGTGTAAAGAGACTCAACTCTTATTGTATATTCTATCTAAGGTCATTTAGATACCTAGAAACCTTAATGCTTTCCATTTCTTGCACTCTAGACCTAAGGCATAATTTTTGGAATTCTTCTATATAGGTAGCCACCTATAGATCTCTTTGTTTGAGATTTTGCCTCTTCTTATGCAATTGGATGTCATAATCTTCTGATAGATAGTTTTCCTTTACCTTAGCCACCATAGTCTTCCAATGGGTTATTGGCTTCTTTCCTTCCTTCTCTCTTCCTTCTTCCAAGAACTTCCACCATGTGAGTTCTTGTCCTCTTAGCCTTGATTTGGTTGTCTTCACCTTTTAGGCCTTTGTAACCCCATCACATTCAAAGTGATTCTCGATTCCCTCAGGTTCTATTTCTTCTTCTACTTGACTCTTACCTTTGTATTTGTCCAATTCTAACCATTCTTTCATCTTTACTACAGTCTCTACACCCTCTTCTAGCGTGTGCTTTATTTCTTCTACAATTTCTTGAAGAAGTCTATTCCTTTCTTGTTTCTTTGTCAAATCTCTAGCTAGTTCTGCATTATTCACCATGGTGCTTTCTCCTATGGATTCACTTCCCTCTGTCATACACTTCTCAATTCCCAAGCCTTTTATTAGCTATGATACCAATTTGGTGGGGAACATTACCTCTCACGAGCAATCTTTCTCTACCTAAGACCTATTCTTTGGTTTTACTAGGGTATTCCTCTCTACCCTATGTAGAGATCACTCCTAGGATCCCTATATCCTTGTAGATCTTTCCACCAACTTCAAGCTCTCCACTATGCTTCACTATCGAACTATGCACTCATGGACTTAATTTAGCCACCCTACCTCCCAACTCCTCTTAAGACTTGGAATAGGTGTTTTGGCTACCCCTTGCATGTTTTCAAACCATTTTGATCCACTTGAATGGATTCTCCATTGGTTCTACCATTTCTTTCTTTCTTTCCAAGTTTTTATTCCTTGTAGCCTTTTTAGCCCCAATTAGGCCTCCTCAAATTAGAGTTCTTAGGTTTGTCACCAAACCCTTACTTTTAAGGGTTTTTAGGGTATGCAACTTTATTTGGCTTCTTGAGTCTCAACATGTGCTTTAATGTTCTTCTCTACACTTCTCCTTGCATCCACATTACTAGAAAACATGCCTCTATACTTATACACCCTTTATTGTTTCACTCCATTCCATTGAGCAGGCTCTCTTGCTACTGATCTTTTCAAACACCTGGCTAGAATGCCTCTGCACTCGCCTAGAGCTTGAGGGAAAAATTAAATCTCCTACACAAAAAGACTCCACAAACCATATTTACAACATATACAAGGTCCCCTACTTGATTCCAAGAGGCCATGGAAGTTCAACCATGGGAAGTCAAGTGGGGAGCTTTTTTACAAGACTAGCACTGAACTAGGTAGTGAACTAGTGAAACACAAAGAATTTACAAAATCCTAACCACTCATACAAAATAACTAAACTAATGGCATACAATGTAATTAAATAACATAAAGTAATTCCTCAAACCATTATTTCATTCCTTTCAATCTATTCAATGATTGGATGAAGGCTCTGTTACCAAAAACATGATCAAATCGTGTCATAATGAGAACACAGTCTGTATAATAACTCCCCTCTCCATTAGAATAGGGTTTTTATGACCTTCTATATTCTCTTCCCACATGTTTTGACCCTTAGGTTGGGCTTATAACACCATTACAACCTTTTCCTAGTTTTTAGGAAATGTTGTCATGACAACTTTGCAAAATTGCAAAGTTGATATGAGCAACTTTACATCTTTATGAAAACTTGACTTTCCACTCTCCTACCTAGCCTAGCTCAAACCTAAATCATTCTAATGTTTCTTAAAATACTTAAAATCATCAAAATATCCATGCTAGTCCATTTTGGAGTCATAGCCAAACCTTGACCCAAGTTGACTTTTCTAAGACTTAGCACTAGACCTATTGCCTTGGTGGTTGGCTAGACCCACATACAAGCCAAAATGAACTAGGATCTAAACAAGACCCTAAGGTGCTCCTCCACTGGCTCTCGTAGTGAAATAGTTTAAAATTTACAAACACCAATTACAAAACCCTTAAAAAAAAAAAACTAATGTACAAAGACTCCATTTTCAGTCCCCCAAGGGCCAAGTGATTTCCACCGTGGGAATTCAAGATGGAGCCATTTTAACAATGTACACCTTGTCCAGTCTAGAAACTCAAAACTAGGAACAAGAATTTATTTACCTAAATAAACTAAAAAAAAAATCAAACCATTGCACACACAAAAATAAAATGATGAATCTTAACTATCATAAATAAAATATTTCCTAATTAAATCTATTGAACTCAAATGGAAACCAAATTCAAGAACATAGTCAATGAACCTTAAATAGTCAAAATGCTTGGTATTGGAAATCATGAAAAAATGGCACCAAACTTCATTCAATTTTCAAAAGGACCTTAAATATGTCCATCCTCCACATTTAAACAAATTTATCCAACCCATAACTACTTTAGGGAAAGTTTTCTCCTTTTGCCCAAATATTGTCATGCTACATTGAAAAGTTGTAAAAGTTTCTCTAGAAACTTTATGTTTGCATCTCTTACATTTTTTTCCATTACAATGAGGGGACCCAATATATGGGTTCCAAAAGACATATAGAAACCACCTAGACATTCCTATAACCAAAATAAGATATTTGATGCACTCTTGGTGCCATTCTCCACACTATACGAATTTTGGCTTACATGGAAACTTTGGGCCAACACATAAATAACTCTGACAACTTGGACAAAGTAACATAACCAATTATAAATACTCACCTATTAGACTCTCAACTGGTCCTTATTCACACCGTGGCCCTTATAGGATCTCATTATAGAGGGATGAAATCAGTGAAAGACCTAGGTCTAGTAGATCACAACTTACTGAATAGGCTTGCATAAGTATTTCATAAGAGGGCCTGAACATTAGACACAACCTATGACCTACAAGCAAACATTCTCTTCAGCAAAAGGGCACAGGAATGAGATAGAATGATAGGAGGCTAAAGAATACCCACAAACTCACTCAAATCAGATCAAACATAGTAGTACACATATAAGCTGAAAGTAAGAGGTATCAGGAACCCTAAATATCATTGAGAGCATTCATAAACCTTAATCAAGTAAGAGATAATGCAAATAACAAAGCATAGGGACATGAAGGATTGTCACAAAATACCTCTAAAATATTTGTATTAGCAGGAAGAAATGCCATAGATAGCTTCCCAAGAAAGAGTCTTTCTTCTTTACAAAATGTGAATTCTGACCTCTACAAGCTCCAAAAAACACTATATACAACACTCACTACATGCAGGCAGGAGTCCAAAAACTAACCAGGGTTACCAGATTTACAATAATATAACAAACCCTAGGGTACTAAGAACCAAAGTCAAATCTGATCATGAATATCTTCGTGCAACATCATGACCGATCAGATAAATGACCCATCCTTGTACCGCAATCAACAACCTGGATTCATCAACTTCCCTGCAACTCCACCAAGCATGCACAAACTGGTACCTTGCCAAGATAAGAAATGACCCCTGATGGCTAGCCAGACCTCCCTCATCAACTTCACAACTTTCAATAGTCCTCAAAAGTCATGAATTTTTAGCTACCCGCACTTGCAAACATCTCCTTAGAAGAAAGCCCGCAAAAAAAAAGTCACGCTACTTTGAAAATAACACTGGTTGCATGATCACATGAGCTCAAAAACCTTCATGTGATCATGTGACAAGCCTTTGAAATCTACCTCTGCTCCCGTGCAAGACACCTGGCCCCGTAAAAAATCCACTTGTCAACCACAGATCGCTTGTCACATGGTCGCATGCGGTCAAGATACCACATGCGATCATGCAACCAACTGTAAGATGCCACACGCAAGATACCTCAGGCTCATTTTGACTACAAATTTACCCCAAGCTCACCTCAGGTTCAGTCTTTTCCTAGTCGTAGAGTCGTGTAATCTTCCTTCTTACCCCAGCTATATCAAGCGACCACGTGAAAACATTATCCACGCAATTGTGCATTCGTTGAAACCTTTTCCAACTCAGGCCCCATCTACAAACTGAGACTCTAATCCAACAGCGGGCACAAGATCTCATGGGCTTGAAAGATCCCATGAGATCTTGTGACCACCATAGATCTCCTTTCTACCGCCACCAAACTGTAACCTCTGGACCCACGAAAATCTCTTTATTCTGACCAATAAGAACTCGACAAATTGGAGCATGTCACCTTGAGCTCACACATCAGGCCCATGATAAAAGGATCTCATCGAATGGTTGTCACATGATTGCATGGGGTCAGAAGATCCCATGCAAACATGTGACCACCATCAGATCTTTACTACACTTGCATCTCGTGCCCACTGTAAAACCTTGTCACCAGCCGACCAATGAAACGCGGGCACATCACCAAATTGTAGGCTTATAAGTGTGGCTAACAGCTAGTTGCATGTTTGCATAGCCTAAAAAGGGGCTATGCAATCATGTGACAAACTGCTAGCATTCTTCAACAAGACCGTCAATGGTTAGTCGCATGGTCGCATAGGGGGAAAAGGATTTATGTGATCATGTGACAACCCGCATAATAGCTTGCCAAAAACCAATTGAGCCACACTTGTCAGAGTTGTGCACTTATGAAATGAATGCCGCCAGAGGAAGAAGTACGAAGTGTAGGAGTGAAAAACACATTGAAATTTTAGAGTGAAGGTCAAAAACACACTAAGCTTTCCGACCAAAAGGTAGAAAACATAGAGTGTTTTTGACACTTTGAACAATTTTTTGGAACTCTGCGACACCAGTATTTCTTGCAACCTTTAAAATTGAAAATCTTCCTAAGCTTTTTGAATTAGGCTATGCAATCTGGACTGGGGCATGGTGAAACATTGAAGAACATGGGGTTCAAATTGCAAAGCATGAAACCCTGTGGATCAACTTCACACATGAAAAAAAGCTGCAGTAGGGTGGGATAAAAACAGAGACCTGGAAACTTGGCCAAATTTGCAAAATGGAAATTTTGGGCTATAGGTCCCATAACCTGGAGATGATTCCCATGTTATACTAGGTTATCAAGACTATGAGAGATTGAGACAAAGGTGCAAACTTAGTGTATAACAGTTAGTAGACCCTGAATCAATTATAACCCTACATACTTTACCTAGTATCTTGCACTTGACCCTAAAAAGAGCCCTCATCTATTTATGTTCATCCTTTGTAGGTTCTTTGATCAAAATCCTTCTCACCATGAGATTCTCTCCTTTCTCTGAATCTAAACTCACCTTTGATTGTTTAATAATGTCCTCCTCTTGTGCATATGAAATATTTTTCTCACCTTGTGAAAATGATGGCTTATTAGGACACCTATATGCAGTGTGAACCAACTGCCCACAATTATAAACCTTCATGGAAGAAAAATGACAGCTTCAGGCCCAAATCCACCTAATCTGCCTCTTCCACCATTATAGGAACTCCTACCTTAGTATCCTCCTCTGCTATTTGACTCATGGGATTTTTCACCAAACTTAGAATCACCTTGGCCTCTCATCTCATTGCTCCTTCCACTAGGACCTCCTCTATGGCCACCTCTAGAGTCTCCGCCTCTTCCTCTACGTCTACTATTTGTATCTTATTTTTTTTCAACTTTTCCTCCTCTTTAATAGCTATCTGATAAAAAATATGGAGAGTAGTTCGTGTAAAGAGACTCAACTCTTCTTGTATATTCCATCTAAGGTCATTTAGATACCTAGAAACCTTAATGCTTTCCATTTCTTCCACTCTAGACCTAAGGCTTAGTTTTTGGAATTCTTCTATATAGGTAGCCACATATAGATCTATTTGTTTGAAATTTTGCATTTTCTTTTGCAATTGGATGTCATAATCTTCTGATAGATAGTTTCCTTTACAATAGCCACCATAGTCTTCCAATTGGTTATTGGCTTCTTTCCTTCCTTCTCTCTTTCTTCTTCCAAGAACTTCCACCATGTTAGTGCTTGCACTCTTAGCCTTGATTTGGTTGTCTTCACCTTTTAGGCCTCTGTAACCCCATCACATTCAAACTGATTCTCCATTCCCTCAATCCACTCGATAACCAATTCTACATCCATTATTCCAGTTAAAACCATAATGCCTTCTAGTGCCTTACAATTGAGTGTCTTCAAGGATTTTAGGAAATGTTCCTCTATTAATGGAGGGTCTTGTTCAGGTTCTATTTCTTGTTCTAGTTGACTCTTACCTTTGTATTTGTCCACTTCTAACCGTTCTTTCATCTTTCCTGCAGTCTCTGCAACCTCTTCTAGCCTATGCTTTATTTCTTCTACAACTTCTTCAAGAAGTCTAATCCTTTCTTGTTTCTCTATCAAATCTAAAGCAAGTTTTTCATTATTCACCATGGTGCTTTTTCCTATGGATTCACTTCCCTCTATCATACACTTCTCAATTCCCAAGCCTTTTATTGGCTATGATACCAATTTGGTGAGGAGCACTACCTCTCAAGAGAACTCTTTCTCTACCTAAGACCTATTCTTTGGTTTTACTAGGGTATTCCTCTCTAGCCTATGTAGAGATCACTCCTAGGATCCTTATATCCTTATAGAGCTCTCCACCAATGTCAAACTCTCCACTATGCTTCACTATCCAACTATGCACTCATGGACTTAATTTAGCCACCCTGCCTCCCAAATCCTCTTGGGACTTGGAATAGGTGTTTTGGCTATCCCTTGCTTGTTTTCAAACCATTTTGATCCACTTGAATGGATTCTCACTTGGGTCTTCCATCACTTTCTTTCTTTCCAAGTTTGTAGGCCTTGTAGCCTTTTTAGCCCCAATTAGGCCTCCTCAAATCAGAGTTCTTGAAATAACTCTCAACTCCTCCAAATAGACCCCCAAACTATTTAGGGATTCTCTTTATGAACTTCCTAGGCTTAAATATCTCCTAGGTTTTAAACCCCAAAAGTGTTCATACTTAGGTTTGTCACCAAACCCCTACTTTTAAGGGTTTCTAGGGTATGCGACTCTGTTTGGCTTCTTGAGTCTCAACATCTGGTTTAATGGTCTTCTCTACACTTCTCCATGCATCCACATTACTAGAAAATATGCCTATATACTTATACACCCTTTATTAGTTCACTCCAATCCATTGAGCAGGCTCTCTTGCTACTGATCTTTTCAAACACCTATCTAGAATGCCTCTGCACTCGCCTAGGGCTTTAGGGAAAAATTAACTCTCCTACAAAAAAGACTCCACAGACCATATTTACAATTTATACAAGCTCCCCTACTTGATTCCAAGAGGCCATGGAAGTTCAACCATGGGAAGTCAAATGGGGAGCATATTTACGAGACTTGCACTGAACTAGGTAGTGAACCAGTGAAACACAAAAAGTTTACAAAATTCTAACCACTTGTATGAAATAACTAAAATAATGGCATACAATGTAATTAACTAACATAAAGTAATTCTTGAAACCATTAGTTCATTCCTTTCAGTCTATTAAATGATTGGATGAAGGCTCTGTTACCAAAAACATGATCAAGTTGTGTGATAACAAGAACACAATCTGTACAATAACTCTCCTCTCCATTACATTAGGGTTTTTTTGACCTTATATATTGTCTTCCCACATTTTTGGACCCTTAGGTTGGGCTTAGAACACCATTACAACCTTTTCCTAGTTTTTAGGAAATGTTGTCATGAAAACTTTGCAAAATTGCAAAGTTGTTATGAGGAACTTTACATCTTTTTTACATCTTTTTGAAAACCTAACTTTCCACTCTCCTACCTAGCCTAGCTTGAACCTAAATCATTCAAATATTTCTTAAAATACTTAAAATCATCAAAATATCCATGCTACTCCATTTTGGAGTCATAGTCAAACCTTGACCCAAGTTGACTTTTCTAAGACTTAGCACTAGACCTATTGAAACTAGACCACTTTCAAGACTCAAAGAAAACCTAAATAAAAAAACAAATCAAACCACACTTGGGACTTTATTAACAGTGCTTATTGCCTTGGTGGTTGGCTAGAACCACCTACAAGCCAAAATGAACTGGGATCTAAATAAGACCCTAAGGTGCTCCTCCACTAGCTCTCATAAGGAAATAGTTTAAAATTTACAAACACGAATTACAGAACCCTAAAAAAAATAAAACTAATATACATAGACTCCATTTTCATTCCCCCAAGGGCCAAGTGATTTCAATAGTGGGAATTCAAGATGGAGGCATTTTAACTATGTACACCTTGTCCAGTCTAGAGACTCAGAACTAGGAACAAGAATTTATTTACCTAAACAAACTAAAAAATAAATCAAACCATTGCACACACAAAAATAAAATGATGAATCTTAACTATCATACAGAAAATATTTCCTAATTCAATCTATTGAACTCAAATGGAAATAAAATTCAAGAACACAATCAATGAACCTTAAATAGTCAAAACACTTTGTATTGGAAATCATGCCAAAATGGTACCAAACTTTATACAATTTTCAGAAGGACCTTAAATATGTCCATCCTCAACATTTAAACAAATTTATCCAACCCATAACTACTTTAGGGAAATTTTTCTCGTTATGTACAAATATTGTCATGCTACATTGAAAAGTTGTAAAAGTTGCTCTAGAAACTTTATGTTTGCATCTCTTACATTTTTTCCATTACAATGAGGTGACCCAATATATGGGTTCCAAAAGACATATGGAAACCTCCTAGACATTCCTATAACCAAAATAAGATATTTGATGCACTCTTTTCTGCCATTCTCCACACTATGCCACTTTTGGATTACATGGAAACTTTGGGCCAACACATAAATAACTCTAAGAACTTGGACAAAGTAACATAACCAATTATGAAAACTCAACTATTAGACTCTCAACTAGTCCTTATTCACACCGTGGCCCTTATAGGATCAAACAAGCCAAAATTTGAGGGTTGAAGTTACCTAACCCCCAGGTGCTCCTGCACCATTCTCCCCACATGAAAAGATATCAGCTCACATTAGGTGACAAGAGCACAAGATAAATTCTTAACTTCTTTAAATCACCTTAGGTACCCAAGTATCTTCTACTTCATGAATATGTTTCCATTGGATCAGGTGTTCCATGTAATTCCTATGTCTAGTCTTCTTGGAAATCCATGAATCTAACACCTTCTTTGTTGCAGGCTTAGGTGGAGAAGGTAATTTCAAGTCATTGACCATCTCGTCACTATCAGATTCATCCTTACTTTCCTCTAGAATGGGACCTTTTTAAGGTATGGGATCTACCACATTAAAAATAGTAGACAAAGATATGTCTTCTGGTATGTTTATCTTGTATGCATCATTTCTATATTTGGCCAGTATCTTACATGGACCAATCCTTCTCATTTTCAATTTTTAGGCACTCTTTTTTAAAGTGTTTCTTTGTTCAAATGTACTAGTACTAAATCCTCCACTTCAAACTGTACTCTTCTTTTCATCCACTCTAACATTTATTTTCTTGGTATTCTCTGTTAGAGTTTGTTTGATCTTCTCATGGATCCTTTTCATGGATTGGTAAAGTCCTCATCATGTCCACTTCTCCTTTCCATGCTCCCAATGTCTCTAAGATCTAGCACACCTCTGGAATGTAGGCCATATACTACCTCAAAAGGGCTCTTGCTAGTTGTCTTGTTTATAGTATCATTATAAGTGAATTCAGCTTGGTTGATGAATTGATCCCAAGCTTGACCATATTCCTTAGTTAATCATTTCAAGAGTTTTCCAAGGGTCCTATTGACCACATTTTTCTACCAATATATTTTGGGATGGTAAGAAGACCCAAAAGACATATTAGTTCCTAACCTTTTCCACAAAGTTTTCTAAAAGTATCTCATAAAATTTGAATCTATATATTGTACTATGCTGATTGATAAGCCATGTATTCTAACGGTTTACTTGAAAAAAAAATGAGCTACATGACTGGATCATGAGCCTCTTTACAAGGAATGAAATGACCCATTTTACTAAACCTATCTACAACAACATAAATATTGTCATAACCAGTCTTTATTTTGGGAAAAATGACTATGAAAACCATACATACAAATTCCCAAGGCCTATTGGGAATTGGAAATGGTTGATAAAGACTAGGATTAGAGGAGGTCCCTTTATCTCTTTGACAAATTGTGCACTTCTCAACATACCTCCTTATGTCCTTATGCATTTTGGGTCAATAATAGAACCCTTGTACCAACTCCAAATTATTGTTCAATCCCAAAGTGTCCAATTAAGCTACCATTGTATTTTTTAGAACCAAATTATGTCTCATGGATGCCCTTAGAAGCCACAGTCATCTCCCCTTAAATAGGAGTCCATATTACCAAGTGTAGTCTTCATATTCACTGTGAATGTGATTTTTATAGTCTTAGCATACCCTGCAGGTTTCAAAAAATTCCTCATTCAAATATACTAATGAAAAATGCTTCTTTCCTAGACGTTACCTATTCCAATTCAAATATACTAATAAAAATTGCTTCTTTCCTAAATCTAATTACTATTGGATGTGGCATACAAGATTTTTTCATGTTGATTTTGATAATCTTGTAAAGGTCAATAAGAAAAGATGTTTTAGAGGTTTACATACTTTAGCTAAGCCCAATAATTCTATGTGAAAGGAGTTTCAATTGGGAAAGTTGACTAGATCTACATTTACTACTAAATTCAATTCATCATACAATATTCTTGACCTTGTATACATTGATTTGTGTGGATTGATGAGAACAAAAAGCTACTATGGAGATAAGTACTCTATCTTGTTTGTTGATGATTACTCAAGATTGATGAACATGTTATGTTTTTGAAGGATAAATATGATGCATTCTACATGTTTAAGGTGTATAAAGAAAGAGTTGAAAAAGAAACACGTAAAGTAATTAAGTGTTTTAGATCTGAAAGAGGAGGCGAGTTTACTTCATAAGAGTTCACAACAGTTTGTGAAGAACATGGAATCAAGAGACAAATGTCAGCACCCAGGACACCTCAACAAAATGGAACTGAAGAGAGAAGCAACATATCCATAATTGACTGTGCAAGAATAATTTTTATACAAAAGAGGGGGGGTGAAATTTTTTAGAGAGAAGATGTAAGTAATGATGTCTATACTTTGAACTAGGTATAACTTAAGAAAGGTACAAACAAAACACCTTATAAGTTGTGGTATGGTCATACACCTAGAGTCAGTTCTTTGAAAAAAATTGGAAGTAAATTTTAAATAAAAGAAGGATGAACAAAATGGTAAATTTGATTCTAAGAGTGATGAAGGGATATTTCTAGGATATTCTACTAGTAGTAAAGCTTATAAGTGTTTGAACAAGATGGTTGAAATTGAAAATGTAGAATTGATGATTTTCTAATAAAAATGAGGAAGATAGTAAGAAGGAACTAGAAGACTATGATAGGTTTTTTTTTATGTTCAAGTGGTAGAGCCAGATATAGTACCACTGATAAATGAAGTGGTGAATGATCACCAATCAGTGAAAAATCAACAACTAGTGAGTGATGATGAAAGTAACCAAATAACATATAACTAGTAATCCCAAGGTATGTGAAACTTAATCACTCTCAAGATTAGATTATTGGAGTTAAAAATGTTGGAGTGATGTAAAGGAGTAAGGTATGGGAAGGAGCTTGTTTACTATCTAAATTAGAACCTAAAACTATTAAAGATATTTGGAAGATAATGATTGGGTTAAGCCTATGAAAGAGGAATTAGATCAAATAGAGAAAAATTAATACATGGACTTTAGTACCCAGGCCTATTGACAAAACTTTTATAGGTACTAATTGGATCTTTAGGAATAAGCTAATTGAGAAAGGAGAAGTGGTCAGAAACAAGCCAAGGCTAGTTTGCAAAGGGAATGCAAAAGAAGAAGGAATGGACTATGTTGAGAACTTTTCACATGTTTCTTGACTTGAAGGTGTAAGTATACTTATGACATATGCTTCTTATAAAGGTTTTAAGGTATATCAAATGGATGAAAATTTTTCTATTCTGAATGGTGTGTTAGAAGAAGAAGTATACATTGAACAACCTGAAGGTCTTGGTACTGAAAAAGGTAAAGACATGGTATATAAATTGGATAAAGAATTTTATGGACTCAAACAAGATCCAAGAGGATGGTATGAAAGGCTACATGCTTATGTTATTCATATTGGTTTCAAAACAACTAGTGTCAATAATAATGTATATCTAAAATCTAAAATTGAAGATATGATATGGATTGCTGATATTTTTGTTGATGAAATAATATTTGGTGTAAATGAAGCATTAAGAAGGTCATTTGTAGATGCAATGAGGAAGGAATTTGAAATTTCAATGATAGGATAAATTAAATTATTTATTGGTCTTCAAGTGTAAAAGATGAAGAAATGGATATACATCAGTCAATCTAAGTATGTGAAGGGGATTCTGAGTACTTTTGGCATGGATGACTCAAAAATAGCGGGAACACCTATGGTCATAGGTTGGAAAATATCTAAGGAGGATGAATCCAAGGAGGTAAATGAAACTCTCTATAGATCCATGATCGGTAAGTTGTAGTATGGTGTTCACAGTAGACCAGATATTATACATGTTATCAGTATGTTGCAAGGTTTTCCTCAAATCTAAAGGACTCACATATGGTTGCAATGAAGAGGACATTTAGATATCTCAAGGGGATTGAAGATTATGGACTATGGTATAGTAAGGATGGATAATTTTCTTTGAATGTGTTTATTGATGCAGATTGGGAAAGTAATATTGATGATAGGCATAACACAAGTGGTGGAGCATTATTTCTTGGTGAAATATTAGTCTCTTGGAATAGTAAAAAGTAGAATTTTATTTCTCAATCTACTACAGAGGCAGAGTATGTTGATGCTTCTATTTTTTAAAGAAAATGATATAGATAAAACATATCCTTGTGGGAATTCATGAGACGTTCACAAATTTGGTTGGTATCTATTGTTATAACACTAGTGAAATAAAAATTTCCAATAATCTATTGATGGACAAAAAAAAACATATTGCAATAAAATATCATTTTCCAAGAGAATGGGTATAGGAGAAGGAGGTAAGACTTGACTATGTGACTACTAAAGAATTTTTTTGATATATTCACCAAGCCATTATCAAAGGATACCTTTGAGTATCTCAAAGGTAGATTACGCTTATTCCCCTATTTGAATTTAATTAGAGGATGATGTTGATTGCATCAATTCATATGTGTTTATCAGAATATCATGTGTATGGATTGATGTAGAGGTGGATTAATCCATAGCGAGACAAGAATTAATATGATGTTATGATACAGTGAAGAGGAAATAACAAGAAAAGAATAGTTAAGTATAGTCAAAGATGACTGAATCATTATATAAATTTGGCATTTCAGTCAAAGAGGGAGAATATACATTATAAAGGGAGACTATGTATGAGGATAAGAAAAGAACATATAGGATGAGATGAAAGGAAGAGTATATGTCGGTGATGAATCATTATGATAGAGTGAGGAGACATATAATGAGAGGTAAAAATAGAAGTGGAAACATTTATTAATAGTTAGTAAGAGGATTTTCATGAGGGAGACACATTGTTTCCAAGAAGAGCTCAAAAGTTAAGAGGAGTTAAGATTATTTCCATCAATGCCAAAGGGGAAGATTGTTAGCATAATTGATGCACTGATGCTAAGTATTATGTTGATGATGATTAGTAGAGTTTTAATGATAGGTGGATCAGTTATTAGGTTATCATTGATGTCAACTAATTGACTTAGTATTTTCAATACGTTACCATATATTGTGCAATTGAGTCACAAGTTAAGTATGTTTTTGAAGTTACTATTCTAATAAAAGAATATGTTATGTGTTAGTAAAGTAGTGAGTCATTTGTATAATTATTTGAAATTATTTGACATCACATTGCCTAAGGTATGCGTTTGAGGTGGATTCTTCAAGAAGTTTATGGGTCAAATAATTGTTTGAAGATGGTTCAATTTCCAATGTGAAATTCATATGGAAGAAAATCTATATATTGGAAAGTTAAAAAATAAATTATTTGCTGATTGCAAATTACAAAAGGATGTGGTTAGAAAGAAAGTGAAGGAATCAAGTGTGATCAAGCTAGGGAAGGTTATAGTGCATGGAGAAGAGTTTAATAACTTAATAGGATCTGATCATGCATAGGTAGTGTAATTCCACAAATTATTTTATCTCTTTTTTTCTAACGATTGTAATAATGAAATCCCTTAATGAGGTGGATCCTAAAAGTTTTTTTTTATAAATCCTCTAACAAGGTCAGATTCATATTGAATGTTAAAATTCCCCTAACAAGGATTCTCCTAATATGGAAAATATCTTGATATCTCTAATGGAAAATTTCTTAACCAAGTAGCACCTAACATCCGTCAATAGAGATATAGTGTTCCATGAATGTTGTAAAGCATATTTAAGTGTTAATCATGTCATCTTTTAGTCACAAACTGCTATATCGACATAAGTACAAGAGAGTTATACCGTTTGAGAAAATAGAGATAAGAAAAACACAAAAAAAAAAAAGATGTCAACATAACATAGAGTAGGCTACCTTGATAGAGTTGGAAAAATATTCATCAGAGGAAAGAAGACTACTAGAGAAAGAATTTAAACCAAAACTAATAAATTAAGCTACACCAATGAGCATTATTGGTGAAAGGATATGTTCACTCCAATGATAAAGGATCTCCATGGAAAGAATTGTTGATCGATGTGTCGAAGGAATATATACTGATGAAAATGTAACAAAAGGAAACAAAGGTTTCCACCATGAGTTATACCAATGAGTTTGATTGGAGAAATAAAAAAATATAGGATTAATGAAAAATTAATTCTTTGCTATTGCACATTACACCAATGATATTTTTCAAAGAAACATACTACAAGTTGCACGGATGAGAAAATTGATTAAATTGAAGGAGCTTGTGCAAAGGGCATCAACGGAGGTTATCGCACTGATATAATACACAAAGGTAAGACACCAATGGTAAAAATTTTGACGATTAGTTATTCAGTGGAAGTAACTCTATCTAAAGAGAAAGTAATCCAATGTTTGATAGAGTAAGTATTGTCTATAATAAAAATCAAGAAAATATTATCTATTATACCAATGAAGAAATTGAAGTAAGGAAAACAGTTATCAGAGGAAGTTGTAGTAAAAAGTCAATTTACCAAGCTTTCACTATCGCAATTGAAATTAAAATGCTTCAATGATGATGTAAGTTACCCTGATGATATTTTCATCAAAGTGACATGTCTTATGTTTCTCCAATAATCAAATGTAAAAGGGATAAAAAATATGAGAGTAACTAACAAGGTTGGAATAAGTTTTTAAGGGGTTATCGACGAGTGAGCTCTATTGATAGGAATTGTAAACAAATTGATTGGTAGAGGTTACGATGATATAATCCAAGTGAAAGTTTATGTTCAAATGTTTATTGGGAGACATAACCAAGATGAGATAGGTGAAGTGAAAGATTGTACAATTGATCAAAGGAGGTTATACCAATGCTACTAAGAGACATGAAACATATTAAAGAGACATGTGGAAGGACTTATCGATCAAACAAAAGAGCTTATAAATAGCATGAGATAGAATTACATCAGTGTATCACATAAGAAGAAACGATAATAATAGTTTTTGTGTAAAACATTTTAAATTTCAAATTACAATGATACTTGGAAATGTATTTTGATTGTGCTCCTTCTATACACAAATAAATAACTTACATTTCATAGACAAAATATACCACAACTGCATTTACATTGTACTATCACTACATAAAAAATGTGCAAACTATTGTAGTATTGTCATTGATGTCAAAGGTGGTAAGTTTTTCGTCATTGATGTTAAAGGGCCACTATACAAAATATATCCCAATTGCTTTTATTGTACAATCAGCACTTCAAAAATTTGTTAGTTCTTAGAATATTGTCATTGGTCTCAAAGGTTGCATGTTTCTTGCCATTAATGTGAAAGGGTGAATCATTCAACAAAAAAATAATTTATCATTTTAAAAACGTCTTCTTGTATTTTTTGGTGTGCCTACTTTTGTGTGATCTATTTTTTGTTAACCTACTTTTTCATGGGTTGTTATTTGGATGCCCTATTTTTTCACAATTTTTCTTTTGGATGCCCTACTATTTTGTGGATTTTTTTTGGCTGACCTAAAAGAAGTATTTCAAACAAATAAAAATTGTTGACAAACCTAATTAGGGTTATTTTTTAGGGTATTTAAGTACAGGACACTTGAAGTTCATTTAATCATCAATGATATGACCATATTTATAAGAATATATCAGCTATACTTGAGAGTGGATATATAAGAAAAGTCCTAAAGAAGATTTTGTTGATGTCGTGAGTAGATTATGAAGAATAAATAATAAATAAATAGATGTTGTTAAGATAATTAAATAAATAATAAGTATTTATTTAATTATGAGAAATAAAAATGTTAGTGTATAAAAGATATATTTATTCATTTAATCAAGGGTTAAAAAAACTAAAGAATTAGTTAAATAAATTATTAAATAAATTTTTAACTAATAGAGGATTCATGGATATATAATTAAATAAATAAAAAAAATTATTCAATCAAGTAAGCACATTTTTAGGTGTTTATAGTAATTAAGAAGTACATGAGAATATATAGGAATTCAACAAGGTCGGGAAGGTAACCATTATGAGCATTGATAAGGTTGATTAATATTGTCACTAATCAGAAAAATAGTAACACAACTTATTATCTGATTTTGTATAGTTGTCCTACATCATTATGATTGTGATACAACATAGCTATTTGTATACATAGGATGTTGACATCTCATTGCATACTATTGATATTTGTATTGAATTATCTGGCTAGGTACTTAGATGTGTAAGGAAACAAAGATAACAAAACAACTTTCTATGCTAGTCTTTGAGAGGACGGTAAAGCAAAAAATGTAAATCTTTATGAAAATTAAGTAAACTAAATAATTTAAGCAAAATTAAATACCATGAACAACACAACACAATGATTTCTGAGGTAAAACTCTTTCAAGAAAAAAAAAAACCCACTCTAAAAGTTGGCCAATAAATATTATTTTGAAATTAACAAAATTACAATATGCTTACAAAAAAAATTCTCAAAAAAGTAACAACCAATAAAGGTAATTCAATAGCTATAACAATCTTACACACAACCTTCACCCTATGCCCCTAATAAATAAGTGATACAATTTATGAAACTCTTAAATGGTATTACAAAACCATGAGCTAAAAATCAGCCAAAAGGTGATACCCAACTAGTCACCAATCCAAGATGGCTTTGATGTGTGAAAATATACTTTGTAACGAAACATATATTTGACCATTAAATTACCATAATACTTGAGAATCCATCCTATTGTACCCTCAGATACACTAGTACATAGAAAGGCCTATATAGTGATCAAGATGCACTCTTAAATAAAAATAATAATTAATTAAAAATTAAAAATAATTTTTTTTATAATTTTTCTAAATTAATTAATTATTCTAACCTTTCACAAATAAAAGCATTAAAAATTAAAAATAAAAATTGATTATTATTTTTTTTTTAATTCATTTAAAACTTCCATTTTCAAGACAAAATATACCACAAGTGCATTTAGATTGTACAATTATTAGTAAAAAAATGTGCTAACTATTTTTTTATTGGATAAAAGGAAAGAAAAGTTACATAAACAAATATTTATAGCAGTATAAAGGTGGCAAGTTACATAAACAAATAGTTATAGTAGTAAAAATGTTTATTATATGTTATATGTACTAGAAAAATATTTAAATTTCAATTTTTTTATAAATTTATTTGACAATCAATAATTATCTTAACAATGTAAAACGAAAGGCACTAGAATGACTAAATCATCATAAAAGAATCATATGGCAAACATGGTGACCATCAAATTCAAGGCTTCTATGGAAAAGACTATTCAGGGATCAAAATGCATTGTTAAATAAAATATTAATTAATTAAAAATTAAAAACAATAGCATTTTTATTATTTTAAAATAATCAATAATTTTAACCATTCACAAACAAAAGTGTTAATTTTTATTTTAAATAATTATTTGTTAATTTCTAATTAATTTAAAACAACCACTTCTAGACAAAATATACCCCAAGTTCATTTACATTGTATAGTCATTAATAAAAAAAAATGTGCCAACTATTTTTTAATTGGAAAAAGGGGAAAAAAAAAGTTACATAAACAAATAGTTATAGGTGTAAAAAGGTGGGAAATTTGTTGTCAGTTAATGTATTGTTTTTTAATCAATATTTTATGTATTTTTTGGTGGGCCCAATTTTTAGTCATCTTTTTGTGCCCTACTAATGTGTGGGTTGCTTTTTGGCCGAACTAAAACAACTATTTTAAATTAATAAAAAATATCATTGGTTTCAACGGTGATAAGTTTGTTGGCATTAATGTCAAAGGGTCAATGATTTAATGTAAAAATAATATTTTATTTTAGACAATATCTTCATGTGTTTTTTTGGTTGCTTTTTGGGCGCTTTATGTTTCAACAGGTTGTCTTTTGGACGCCCTCTTTTTGCAGGTTGCTTTTGGGCCGACCTGAAAGAAACATTTTAAATAAATAAAAAGAAGGTATATAAATAGAGGTCACTGGAAGTCCATTTGAACATCAATGAGAAGAGCAGATTTATGAGAATAAATCAGCTACATTTGAGAACAGATATATGAGCTTAGTCTTGAAGAAGATTTTGTTGATGTTGTGAGCAAATTTTAAAGATCTAGGAAAGAGTTGTACATGAAATAAGCAGAGGGAGGGCTACTAAGAGAGGGCTATAGGTAAGTATTTTCAACTAAACTTGTTTTACTTTTATCATTCTATAGTCCTTCAAATTCAGATTTGATTTAGGTTCTTATGAATAGTTTTCAATAGAAACTTCTCTTATTTATTGATTTGTTACTTTTATCATTTTTTAAGTACTTCAGATCCAGATTTGATTTAGGTTCTTCTCAATAGTTTTCAATAGAAACTTCTCCTAGTTTGTTAGTTGGGTGTTTGTAAGAAGGTTTAGTGCACCGAATAGGGGGAAATTTATTCTGTCCGTATCTTCCCATTGGCCTAATTTCTGGCTTGTTTGCTTGCCTTGATTATTCGCCTGGTGTCGAGAGCTAATTACTCTGTAGTTTTGTGCATTAAAGAACAAAACCGCTTGATTATTCTTTCGACTGGTGTCGAGAGCTAACTCTGTAGTTTTCTGCATTAAAATCGCTTACTTATTCCAGTGGTATCCAATTTCATAGCTTGTTGTCTGTGTCCATGTCCATATAATAATTTGAGAAGCATATAGGGCACAGTTTATTACTTTACAATGTTTAATCAAATCCTGCTATATTTTTTCCTTGCCAGTTTTCTGGTTTCGACCAGTTGAAGCAAGGTTTATTGAAAGTAATTCCCAAAATTTGTTTTGTTTGTCTGGAAGTCATTGTAGGAAGCAAATTGTTGAGATCAAGGTAGAAATGGATTTTGAAGGCGGTCCTCGGGGATCACAAATGCCACAAATGGTCTTTGGCGTGGGCCGGAAATACGAACACAAGGCCGGAAGATTCACAGATTTCTTTGCCGAAATGCGTAAGCCCGATGAAGTTAAGTCGGTTTCAGGCCGAAAGAAAAGTGGGAATATCAACATAAAGAGCTTCAAAACGGATGTTGAGGCCGCTGTTGCGTGCTCTGTGCTCATTCACATCTTCAAAACTTGTGTTGACGCCACACGAAAGCCCGGTAAAGCGCTGTTCAGGCCCGGTAAAAACGAGTCGCATGGGGTGGTGCTGCAATGCCACACTGTGCTCGTACAACGGCAGTTGGAGAAGGGCGATGCTCGGCTTCCCAATTGCACTCTTAATAGCGAGATTCGGAAGTTTTGCAACAGTTGTGCCGAAGATTTCCTTGAGATTGCGGAGGGTGTGAGGAGTGGCGAGCGTGAAATGCCGGAGGATGAGGGTCTGGCGGACGCTGTTAGGAGGTATATTTGTGAGGCAGTGCAGGGTTCTGAAATGTACCCGCCTCACAAGATTCCTGCTCAGAAACAGAGGATGCCGTCTGTTCTGAAAAGGAAGTTTCATAAGCTAACCTAGTCCTACTTCACCATGAACTGCAAATAACAGGACCATTTTACATATGCGGCAAATCTATGTGTACGGCACACAAACTAAGATTAGGTTTTTGGATGTGATCGTATTCCAAGATCAAACAAAACTCATGCTTGTTGAATTTTGCTCTCTCTACTGATTATCATTATTTTCTCCTGCCTGTGGTTGATTATTAGTACAGCAATGATAATGCCTTGTGATGCCATGCGTTTTCCTCTTTTTTCTGATACATTTCAGATCATCTTGTTTTACAATACACAAATATGGCAATTCGACTGTGGTACATGGATTTTCCTATTGTTTTACAATACACAAATATGACTTTTTCAGTCGAATGAAGCGACTCTGTTATCCTCATGCAATACCCTCATGCGACTAAGAGTAAGCGGCCAATAGCAATGAGAGACGATAAAAGACCATATAAAACTTGGCCAACCGAAACACGAAAGCAATCACAAATGTGAATTGTGAAAATCTCATCTGAAATGTATTGCACGTAGTCATATGAAATATGTATTGCACGTAGTCATATGAAATATGTATTGCATGTACATCTGAAACATGTTCAAGTTACTGTTATAAGATTTCTTACATGTACGAGTTATTAAAAGACCCATCTTTTTTAACATATCGACAAATATCTTATAATATACTTACATTAAATCTGAACCTAAATACTAGTTCGGAAAGAATAAATTGCAAAGAAAACAGTAATATTTAGCCTATGCGATATTTTAGATCATTCTGTGCAGAATACATACATCTTGTAAGGTTTTTTCCACCAGATGAAGCAATACAGCACAATTCCATTCAATCGATTTACCTATACCAACATCATTCCTTACAAATTTATTAATATAATTGAAGTTATTTGAAACCCCATTTTCCTATACCAACATCATTCCTTACAAATTTAATAATATATTTGCATTGAGTTTAAACTTAAATACTTATTCGAAATAAATTAAAAATAAAACAATAAATTAAGAACTATAATCACAGTCAAATCAATTTTTTTCCCTATGATTTTAAATAATATTTAGCCTATCCAATACATTTTCCATCATTCTATGCATGGAGAGTAAATACATCTATTTGGGTGAAATTAAATCCCATAAAATAAACTGCAACTTTGCAGCAGATGAAGCAATACAGCAATACAGGACAATCTTATTCAAGCCGATCACCTAATAATGAAAATATAAAACAAATTGATATTGAATAACCATTGATTTGCAAAAGTCAAGGAGCCAGCTACGCTCACACAGAATGATGACTGTTAAGAATGCATAAAATAGAATTGCAAAGGAGAATAATCTACAATATTGGCCGATCACCTAATAATGAAAATATAAAACAAATTGATATTGAATAACCATTGATTTGCAAAAGTCAAGGAGCCAGCTACGCTCACACAGAATGATGACTGTTAAGAATGCATAAAATAGAATTGCAAAGGAGAATAATCTACAATATTGTAAACCACAGTGACAAAATGGAGAGAAAAATATTTAGTGAGATGTGAAGAGGGAGAGCAGCAACATTAGTATTTGTCTTGGCCCTGCAGTTTAAATGCAGTTTCATTTAAAGTAGCGTTTAGAAACAACCAACGCATTTAGAAACAGCCAATGCATTTAGAAACAGCATCTTCAAATGAATTTTTGGGAAAGAGAAAGGTTTATATCCAATGAAAGCTGTTGACAGAGGTGGTAGAATTAGAAATTTCTACTGTTCGACAGAGAAGATCGATGGATAAGAGTGATGTCATTATATAATTATTAATAAGGAATTTTATTTTTATTTTATTTTGAAGATAATAAGAAAATTTAGTTATTTTCTATTTTGAAGATATCAAAAAAAGATAGATAAAGATTGGTGATACTATTGTATAATTATATTTTTATGCTAAATGATAATTATATATTCTGTACATTTTAACTTATTAAATACAAGTAAAAAGTTAAAATATATTTGTTATTTATTTTGAAGATATAATAAGGTTGGTGATACTATTATATAATTATCTTTTTAGGCTAAATAATTATTATATATTCTATATATTTTCAATTATTAAATACAAGTGAAAAGTTAAAATATATTTGTTATTTATTTTGAAGATATCAATAAGATTGTTAGATACTATTATATAATTATCCCTTTAGGCTAAATAATTTATATATATATACTATATATTTTAGACCAAGTTAAAAGTTAAAATATATTTGTTATTATTGCAATAAACAATCAAGGCTTCAATTTCATGAACTTTACGAAATATGACATGTACAATTTTTTTGCATCAATGGCTGATAATGAATGTGGTCATGGCTAATCTAGGGGCAAGATGAGTGGCTACCAGGTTGTGGAGCAAACGTTGAGTGATGGAGGAAATAATGGGAGGCACAAATCCCTTCATCCGCCACAGGGGAAAGCAAAATTCCCTTGGGAAATAGAGGGTCGGTTGCTAAACGAAAGAGATGCGAACATTCTCAAAGGAAGTTGATAGGCAAGAAAGAGACCCATAAGTGAAAAGCAAAATCTATTTCCAAATTCAAATTCAATAAATAAAATCCAAAGAATGGGTTTAAGAAGAATCAACAAGGGAATCAACAAGAAAATTTTTAATTCAATAAAGAAAATCCATCATCATTAACTCCAAAATCCAAAATCTAACATGAGATCATGTACAATGTTGCACTCTATTTGCAAATGATGTAGTGAAAACAATCAGGAGAAATTTATGGAGTGGTGGACAAGCACCTTTGTAGGGAAGGTGATTATCAAACCCATAGGATACATCTTCTTCATTATAGATTATATAAATTGATTTCTCAAAAGGGAAATTCTGTATGGAAAGACTTTATTTTTTTATGGATTTGATTTTTATTGTGTTGACTAGGAGACAATTCAAATAAAAATTCCTAGATCAAGATCAAACTTAAAAAATTTCCTTATAAATATTGGGTGATGGAAGCTATAGAAAATATTGGTAATGAATTGGGATTCTTCGTAGGCATAGAAGAAATTTATCTTATACAAAATGAAATGGGATTTCTAGGATCTATGTCTACACAAACCATAATGTGAAATCTTTGCCCAATTTTGAGATTATTATAAAAAAAAGTGTAGTGAAATAAAAAAAAATCATTTGGTAATAACCAGAGAGGTGGAAACCACATCCTAGGCCCATGCTTCTTTGCCAAGTACTCTAAGTATATAAATCATAATAAAAAATATCTCTCATTTTTAAATTAAACCATTTTGGTAAGCAATTAGGACAAAGGAAAAGGAATTTTGCATACTATAGTAATGGAAGCCAATAGAAAAAAGAGAAAACATTTTGCAACTAGTTAGATTATAGAGGACCGTACTAATAATTATCAACAAAGGTAGTGGCTAGGGATAAAATAGATGGCTAGTTATTAAAGAAGGAAATGCACAAAAAAGTTGTAAAGTAGTTATTAGGGCTAGTGAAGGAAGTTTCTCTACTCAAAGAAATAGTAAAGATCCAATTAAATAAAGTGACTTGTGTCACCATAACTCTCATTAGGAAGGATAACATAAAATCCCCCTATCTTAAAATTATTAAAGATGTAGAAAATGTTGGCTTGTTCCAAATCCAATTTTAGACAGTGAAGGTAGCAAGGGGATCTTTGAGGTAGAGGTAGAAATAGGTAATTTTTAGTCTTTTTCGAATGAATGGATTTCAAAATTTGAGGCTATTTGTGAGATCATGTGCGTCTTTGAGGAAGAGTATAGGTACTTGGAGAAGAAGTTGGAATGATCCAATGAGACATTGGGGAGAAAACAAATTTCTCTACAAGAGGTGATAGAAAAAGGGGAAATAGAAAATTAGGGGATTGATCTATCTCAGAGTATATACTTAGCTAAGGTTTCCTTTGGCTAATGCAGTCTAACAAACAAGGGATGTTGGCAAGCCAATGCATGCCATGACCCCCCTTGTAAGTTGACTTGTGTTAGTCAATGCATTCATTTTCAAGTTGATAGTGTACCTTAGTGTGTAGCCTAGTTGGTGTTTTGTGCTTTTAAAAAAAAAATTATGTGTGCTTTTTCCCTAATTTTTGGGCATGACAGAGAACTTTAACAATCCATGAAATGGATCCATGAGAAAGTCAAACAAACTCTAATAGAGAATACCGAGAAAATAAAGGTTAGAATGGATGAAAAGAAGAGATATGTGGAGTTTGAAGTGGGGAATTTGGTACTAGTACATTTGAGAAAAGGAAAAACTTTAGAAAAGAGTGCCTAAAAAACTATAAATGACAAAGATTGGTCCATGTTAGATACTAGCCAAATATGGAAATGATGCATACAAGATAAACATAGAAGAAGACATATCTTGTCTACTTTTTTTAATGTTGTAGATCCCATACCTTACAAAGGTCCCATTCTAGATGAAAGTAAGGATGACTCTAGCATTGAAGAGATGGTCACTGAATTGAAATTACCTTCCCCACCTAAGCCTACAACAAAGAAGGTGTTAGATTCAAGGATTGCCATGAAGACTAGACATAGGAATTACATGGAACACTTGATCAAATGGAAACATATTCATGAAGTAGAAGATGGGTACCTGAAGGTTATTTAAAGAAGTTAGGAATTGATATTTCACTCTTGTCACCCAATGTGACTTGATATCCTTTCATGTGGGGAGAATGGGGCAGGAGCACCTAGGGGTTAGGTGACTCCAACCCTCAAATTTTGGCTTGTTTGATCCTATAAGGGCTAGGGTGTGAATAAGGACTAGTTGAGAGTCCCATAGGTGAGTATTCATAGTTGGTTATGTCACCTTGTCCAAGTTGGTAGAGTTATTTATGTGTTTGTCCAAAGTTTCCATGTAAGCCAAAAGTGGCATAGTGTGGAGAATGGCACCAAGAGTGAATCAAATATCTTAATTTTTCTATAGGAATGTCTAGGAAATTTCTATATGTCTTTTGGAACCCATAGATTTGATCACCTCATTGTAATGGACAAAAATGTAAGAGATCAAAAAGTTGCTAGAGCAACTTTTGCAACTTTTCAATGTTGCATGAAAATATTTGGTAAAAAGGAGAAAAATTTCCCTAAAGTAGTCATGGGTTGGAGAAATTTGTTTAAATGTGGATGATGGAAGTATTTAAGGTCCTTTTGAAAATGTACGAAGGTTGGCACTATTTTGGCATGATTTGCAATACCAAGCATTTTGACAATTTAAGGTTCATTGACTATGTTCTTGAATTTGGTTTCCATTTGAGTTCAACAGATTGAATTAGAAAATATTTTCTATATGATAGTTAGGATTCATCATTTTATTGTTGTGTGTACAATGGTTTGAGTTTTTTTAAGTTTGTTTGGGTAAATAAATTCTTGTTCCTAGTTCTGAGTCTCTGGACTAGACAAGGTGTACATAGTTAAAATGGATCCATCTCAAGTTCCCATTGTGAAAATCACTTAGCCCTTGGGGGAATGAAAATGGAGTCTTTGTACAATAGTTTTCTTTTTTCTTAGGGTTTTTTAATTGGTGTTTGTAAATTTTAAACTCTTTCCCTAAGAGAGCTTTTCCATAGCCTGACTAGGAAGCAAGAGAACAATGGCTTGTAACTTGCAGGAGAAGATTAGATGAATGAATCAAATGGCTTGGAGATGCTAGATAGGTTCATATAGAGCCTTGGATGTAAGTTGGAAGATTTTTTAATCTACTTGGGTGGATTTTGAATAAAAATATTGAAGACTACTTTGTTTCCGTGCAAAAAGAGCCAGTTAGGGTTTGTAAAGTGTACAGACAGTTTGAACATTAACACCAACAAAATATTTAGGGTCTTCTAAAAGTGTATCTAGATCACCAATTTTTTCATGGGGTTTTGTTTAATATTTTTGTGTTGAATCCCAAAAACCCCAAACATAGGGCTACTAGAGACCTATTAGGCCTAATAGGTCTAAAAAATGGGAATTTTGGAAATGATGAGAGAATGACTTCATTGATTTAACAAGAACAGTTATTTGGTGAATGAATTGAATAATTTACAAGTCCTATAATCCTTCAAGGTGATTTTCAAATGGCTATAATATTGTTAGATGAACTTGCCTTGGAGAGTTCAAAAGCAAGTATGGAAGTGTAAGCATCTTGAATTGGTAGTGGAAGCTCTAGATGAGTTGGAGGATAGAGTATTGAGACATCCTAAAGTGGTAGGATTATAAGAGAGAATAATCCCTAAGAAGTGTTAGAGGAGAATTGGTTAAGAACTAGGAGTAGTTCTCAGGAGAGCCTCCCCATCACATTCATTTAGAAATTATTAGTGAAATTATGACTATTAAATATTCAAACTATGTATGAGTTGGTAGCGAAAAAATAAATAATAGTATGATTGTTTCAACCAAAGGGTGGTGAATAAAGTGGCCATGGGATAAATATAGCATGAAAATGGGATGATCCAACCACTTCTCATAATAATACTATTTACCAATTTCGCAACACGGTTGCCTCCCGTAATTCACCTATTTTCAAATATTTTCCAATAAAAAAACCACTGGATGGAGGGCATTTGTTGTTCCAAGTGAAAATTTCCTCTCCAAGGTCAATCTCAAGAAGGCTATTTCTATTAACCCATTCTCTAAAATATTTTTTAGATTGACACATTCTCAATAAACCTCCTCTCTTATCTTGAGTACATAGAATATCACTAAATTCTCCTCCAATTATTTTAATCATATGGGGATAATAATCCAAAAAAATATCAACGTCTCCCTAAAGGTTCTTCTTTTCTAGACAATAAATATGACAATAAGCATTGACCAAAATAAAATTTTGATTTATACCAAAACTTATCTTTCCTCTAATCCAATGACTACCCACTTCAAGCCTCTCAAAGTTAACCACCTCTAAATTCCATATGACTGGAAAGAATCCTAAAGCCTCTTTTATTTGCACTACTTCAACTTTCTAATTCCTATAACTCTTGGTGGAAGCCTCTATTTATCCTCTAATAATTTTAGATTGTTGTATTAGAACTATTTATACCCTAGTCAATCCTATCATTCAATAGACCAAGTGCCTCTAGTTAGGGGAATTTAGGCCCCTAACATTCCAAAATAGGAGCCTCATGGTTCCTTAGGAAGATGGATGTACTTCATTAATTCCAAAAGATACCTTATTTTGAGCTACCTCTCAACTTCCCCATTTTTTTTACTTAGTTTTGATAATGGTTTTCTTCTAACTTTTTTGACTGAATCCTTTCCAAGAAAAGGTAGATTTTGTTGGAGGCTATCTTGAGGATACCTAACTTCTCTATTTGTATGGAGTCAATATCATTTCTTGTGAATAGGAGATTAATCTCCTAATTTTCTATTTCCCCTCTTTCTATCACCTCTTGTATAGAGATTTGATTTCTCCCCACTATCTCATTGGATTGGTCCAACTTCTTCTCCAAGTACCTATTATCTTCCTCAAAGATGCACATGATCTCACAAATAGCCTCAAATTTTGAAATCCATTCATTTGAGAAAGACTAAAAATTATCAATTTCTACCTCTAGCTTAAAGATTCCCTTTCTACCTTCATTGTCTAAAATTAGATTTGGAACAAGCTAACATTTTCTGCATCTTTAAGAATTTAAAGATATGGGGATTTTATGTTATCCTTCCTAATGAGAGTTATGATGACACATGTCACTTTATTTAATTAAATATTTACTATTTATTTGAGTAGAGAAACTTCCTTCACTAGCCCTAATAACTACTTTACAACTTTTTTGCGCATTTCCTTCTCTAAGAACTAGCCATCTATTTAATCCCTAGCCACTAACTTTGTTGATAATTATTAGTACAGTCCTCTATATTCTAACTAGTCCCAAAATGTTTTTTCATTTTCCTATTGGCTTCCATTACTATAGTATGCAAAATTTATTTTCCTTTGTCCTAAATTCTTACCAAAATGTTCTCATTTACAAATGAGAGATATTTTTTATTATGATATTTATACTTAGAGTACTTGGCAAGGAAGCATGGGCCTAGGATGTGGTTTCCATCTCTCAGGTTATTATGAAATATGTTTTTTTTTTTAAATTTCACTACACTTTCTTTTTTATAATAATCTCAAAATTGGGCAAAGATTTCACATTATGGTTTGTGTAGACATAGATCCTAGAAATCCCATTTTATTTTTTAAAGAAAAAACTTTCATCTATGCCTATGAAGAATCAAAATTCATTACCAATCTTTTCTACAACTTCCATCACCCAATATTTATAAGGAAATTTTTGAAGTTTGATCCATCTAGGAATTTTTATTTGAATTGTCTTCTAGTCAACAAAATAAAAAATAAATCCTTAATAAAAAATAAATCCTTAAAAAAAAAGAGTCTTTGCATACATAATTTCCCTTTTGGGAAATCGATTGATATAATCTATAATGAAGAAGTTGTATCCTATGGGTTTGATACCCACTTTCCCTACAAAGGTGGTGAACCACCACTCCATCAACTTCTCTTGATATTCTTCACTACATCATTTGTCAAATAGACCACACCATTGTACATGATCCCATGTCGGATTGAGGATTTTGGAGTTAATGATGATGATGGTTTTTATTTATTGAATTTGAAATTTCCTTGTTCATTCCCCTATTGATTCTTCTCAAACCCTTGTGGCTTTGACCTAATTCCCTTATTTATTCTTCTCAAGCCCATTCTTTGGATTTTCTTTATTTAATTTTAATTTGGAAATAGATTTTTTCCTTCTTACTTATGGGTCTCTTTCCTGCCTATCAACTTCCTTTCATAATGTTCACATCTCTTTTATTTAGCAACCAAGCCTCTATTTCCTAAGGTAATTTTGTTTTCCCCTATGGTGAATGAAGAGATTTTTGCCTCCCATTATTTCCTCCATCACTCGTCGCTTGCTTCACGACCTGGTAGCTAGTCATCTTGCATAGATTAGCAATGACCACATTCAGTGTCCGT
>BSBK01008257.1:502500-665000 GCA_027943335.1 Chamaecyparis obtusa | reverse complement strand
GCCTATGAGTTAAGGATTAATCATATAATTGGTTAGCTTAGGAACCTTTCCAATTGGTGCTCTTATAGGACCTAGTCTAGTATGTCATCATGTAACCCTTGGATGTATATGTGGGCTCTTGTTATTGTTTGTGCATTGTACAATTGATCTAGCCCATGATTGTGCATGTGATGCTATAAGGTTATATGTTATGTATGCTTGATAGTACTTGTCTTAGTGTATTTAATAATTTCTTATTAAACAAAACTATTTTGTATGTTTTAGTGCATTCTTTGTCCTTGTTCTCAGGGTTCCTTGGAAGGGAATTACAATTTTTCATTCGCACCCTCCACAGTGATAGTGTTGGAGTCAATAAGGTCTTGTATCACATGTTTAAATCTAAATCAATTCTCAATATCATGGTCAATTTGATGATGGTATTGGAAAAAGGCTTTAAGATCAAAGGAAGTTGGAAAAGGCTTGGAATTTTCTATTGGTTTGACAAGAGGAAGCTTCACCACACTAGCATTAATCATTTTAAGCATGATGCTATGCAATGATTCAAAAAGAGGAGTTAAATTACTACATGTAAAGATTGATGATAAAGGGGCCACACCTAATGTTGTAGTTGTCACTTGTGTATTAACATGATTTGAAGAATTGTTATTGATCTTAATGAAACCCTTGTTTTTTTTTGGAACTTTTGAAACAATTATTAAGTTCCATCATTCTTATCAACTAGAGTCATTGATGAAGATGATTGAAACCTTATCTCTAAAGTTCCTTTTCCAATTACAAACAATAATTCTTTGAACATCACCATCAAGAATAGGATAAGAAGTTTGTGAATGAAATTTTGTATATCTATTAATAAAATTAGTCACTTTTTCTTTAACTCCCTACTTACAATGAATCAAATCAGTCAAAGTAATTTCAGAATCAATATTAATTTGAAATTTTTGTATGAATACATTTATCAACTTTTGAAAAGAATAAATAGAATAATAAAGAAAAGAACAATACCATTGCAAATCTTTATCTCTAAAAGTGTGTAAAAAAAATTTCTATGAGTCTATGATCATTTGATAAATCACAAGATAAGATTTGAAATATTTTTTACATGAGTCAAGGAGTCAACTTTTCCATTGTATAACTCCAATTGTGTAATGTCTATGTATCAAGGAACACTAGCACAAATAATGTCTTGAGAAAGTGGGCTAGCTACATTACATGTGGGAATATTGAGTTTGCATTGGATTATAGAAATCAATTGTTGTTGTAAGGATGAAAGACTTTGAGCTAAATTGTTTATAGTGGCTCTAGTGGATGAATTGGTGTTGGGCATGTTTGATAATGGAGGTAAAAAATTATCATAGGTTGGCAAAGAGATGGAGTAGGAAGGTGAAACATTATGAAAAATGGGTAAAGGAGATGGTAGGGAAATAAATGGAAGGATAACCAAAGGAAGTATGTAGGAGTGTTGATTAATAGGAAATCCCATAGAACTAATCTGTGTGGCATTAGAATTTTGTGTAGAGGTAGCCAAAATATGAGATGTATATGTAGAAACATTAGGAAATTATGTAGACGTAGGAATTGAATGTTCAACTTTATTTGTGGGATCAAATAAATTAAGGGCTTTAGCACAACTTTCATAGGCATAAAATTGGTTTCCACGATATGAGCAATGCCACACAACACTTACACACCATGTGCATAATTTTGAATCATTTTCCTAAATCCCTTAAGCAAGGGATTTCCTCACTTTTCAATTATTCTTGATGCATCCATTGTTGAAGGTTATCAACTCATAGGCAAGCTTTCCCAATTTCTTAGTAGATACTCAGGTTAAAAAGTCATCCTCATTATGAAAAGTGTAGGAAGAATGGTTCTCCTCAATTTTAGGCATGTCATGTGTGAGAATAGAGGATTCACCTAAGTTCCCATGGAATATGCTAGTCAACTTGGGCTTTACACCCTTGGTATTTAAACTTTGGGCTACTGTAAGTCATAGATTCTTCTCATGGGAATATTATATGTAGGACAAAGGGTCATGAAACTCATGCACTGAGATAATAAAATGAATAAACAATGCAATTTCTCAATAGAATGATCAATTAGCAATTGCATAAATAAATAATGATCAAGCATGTGAAATTAACTAAGCACATATAAATCATATCTAAACATTAAAATCATAAGTAAGATGTAAGATATGATTGAGAAATGATTTGATTTGAAAATGATTTCAAATATGATTACATTAACATAAAAATAATATTTGGAATGAAAATCAAATTATGCAAGCATAGGACACACTTCATTCACCAAAATGTAATGTTGGAAAATGAGTGCTTACTAGCTTATGCATGCAAACTAGGAACTAAACCTATTTCCATTGATTACATTAAGGAGAGTGGATCCACTTGGCTCAAAGAATTGAGCATAAGGTGAATTTAGCACTCTTTGTTTGAGTTGAAATAGACTATACAAGAGATATGAGTTTGATGCTAGATCTAGGTTAAAAGATGAGAAATTAATGGTTTTTAACATACATACAACTTTTACAACAAATCTTATACTTGGTTTTTTTTTAAATGTAAAGAAGAGATAGAAAGGAACCTATGCCATAAATATGGGCCAAAATCGGGAGGTTAATGGTGCTTGGAGTGCCCTTGACCCAAATATGTCCAATTTGGATGAAGTTTTTGTTCCCAAGATCAAAATGCCACTCAAAACCTTCCCCAAATGTTTTGTCAAAAATGTCTATGTCAGTGGTGCTTGGAGCGACCTTGACCCTGCATTTTTTGATCTTCCAAATATCTGTCTATAGGTCTCTATTTTCTTAGTTTGATTCCAGATTCATCTATAGATCTTGTCATCTATAGATGCAAGGGAAATAAATTATTTGGTTGATGGGGGTTTGCTTAGGTCAAACCACAAGATTGGAAGTAGCCATGAAATTGAATTGAAATAGTGTTGTAATAGAGAAGAGGCTAGATTTGAAATTAATTGCTTGGCTACAATATTAAACCTTCATTTTTGTCCCTTGTGTTGAAGTCTCCATGAAGATGTTGATGTTGACTTGTAGAGTTCACTTCATAATAGGTTGATCGTGGATGCCATCATGAATGCTCGAGTTCTAAACTTTACTTATTACTTCAATGCCTTGATGTTTCTTGATTTCTTTCTCAATTGAATTTCATAGAATGTGTGTTGAATGATGCCAATTGATATGAGATGTCTCAAATGAGGGGGATAGCCTTATTGTCATACCTCTCCTCGTGAGATGTGTTTAAATTCTTTAAGTAGTATGACAAGGAGGAATTCATATCCCCACAATTTGAATATTGGAGGGTCCAAAATTGGGCCCTTTTTGGTTGGGGCCCCTTCACTATCCAATTACAGATAGGTCAAGAACTGATGGCCAAGAAGGTGGTGAAGTTCCCAAATTTGAGTCAGTGCAAGTATAATCATACATGATCAGACATGGAAGGCCATAAACTCTAAAATGAGGCCTAAGAAAGCGTAAAAGTGTATAGGGATACAATCTACGATGCTACATCTATGATGGAAGTATAGATGTTAGTGGTCATAGTGAATTTTAAGGAGATGGTTTCAATCCATCTTGTGAGGTAATCAATAAATGTATGTTTATTATAAGAAGTTGTAGTAATCTTATCCATCCAATCTAACTATATATGGAAAAACAACAAAAATGAGTTGAGAGAGTGTCAATCATAAGTAGATGCATGATTGAGATCACTAAGCATTGAATATGTGCACACTTTCAACATAATTATATGAACCTTTTCCCATTTCACTCCTTCGATAATCCATGCATAATTATTTTTAAATCATTAATTAGCATTCAAATGGCCTCCACATATGCCCCCATGAGTTCCTTGCTTTCATTCTCATCCAATCATCTAAGCAAAAAATTGTTGTAGCCTTATTCATAAAAAATAATAATGATAAAATATATTAATTAATTCTTGAATTCATACATGAGCATTTTTAAAACAACTAGGTGGAAAGGTCCTCTATTCAAGATAATTAAAAAATGACCTTAAACCATTCTTCCATACTCATTGTAGCACAAATTGACGTAAAACTATCTTGTATGGTAGATTGTTGTAAACTATGGATAAGTATTCTAAGGTATACCATCATCACTCATACTCATTGGTTGTACAATGCTAACCATAACATTGAGATGTCTATTATCATTTCTAAGAATGAAATTAATTAGATGAGTCAAAAGAGTCAAGCAATTTCATAACTAGACACATTTGGCACTTTCGGTGGGATGTGTGGAATCAAGCTTGTTGGTATGTCTCTTCTTTGGCTGAGTTCTTTGTTCGATGGGGCAAGACTCCTGTCAAGACTTCTTTTCTTCATGTTACTTGGACTCTTGGCCCTTCTTTTATTATTTGGCATATGTGGTTGGAGAGGAATTTTTGGATCTTTAAATATGTGTTGTTGGGGGCTCACCACTTGTGGTGGAAACTTCTCCATTCTTTGAGAGAAACAGTTTCGGCTAAACATGACTTGTCAGAGACTGTAGATCCTGGTGATGTTATTTTCAATAACAGTCTCCATATTCCTCCTCCACAAGGCCAACTCGTGAGAAATAGATGCACACACCCTCTTCGAAAGGTAAATAGGGTGGGTAGGTGGAGTTCTCCATAGAGCATTCTAAAATTCAACACAAACAAGTCTTCTTTGGAAAATCTAGGTCCTACAGGTATTGGTGGAGTTGGTAGAGATAGCTTGGGGATTGTTCAACTTATTTTTTCTATTTATAAAGTTCATCATACTAACAATTTGATGGAGGCTATTTCTAGTTTGTATGTTGTGGAGCGTGCTTGTGCTCTTGGATGGAGCATGCTCATTTGTGAATATGATTTGCAAGTGGTGGTCCATCTGTTGACTCAACAACATTCTGAGGATGTTAGTTGGCAAATAGCTTTGGTTGTTAACTGGATTCTTAATTTGTGTGCTTCTTTGGATTCGGTTACTTTCACTCATATACCCAAGGAGTGGAACAGAGTAGCAAATTGTCTGGCCAAATGGGCTTTTGGTCATATGTAAAATTAGAATATTGTGGATAAAGGTCGATCACCTCTGGGTTTGTCTCAATAGTTAGACCACTTAGTGGATATTGATAGGGTTGTTTGATGCCCGCGCTTTGTATTTCTTCTTGTTTGAATAAATTTTAACCCCTTTTTTATTTTAAAAAGAAATTGCATAACCAAATCACAATATTGAATAAGTCTAAAATGCTTTATTTTTATGGTCTCCCATGATTTTTCTAGGAGCTAGTTTTCAATCCACATAAATAGTTATAGGTCTAATCATCAAGGATTATGTTTCCAAAGACTTACAATTGAATATAAACATTTGACAATATTATTAATGCATTGAAAAACAAGCCAATATGATAAAACTATCAAGCAAGTCCCTTATGGGTGGAGCTAATCTCACTCTAGCTTCTAAAAATGTTTACGCATTGAGATACATTAGAAAGTAGTCCAATGAGAGGGTGGATCAATAGAGAATATATTCATATAGGAATGATGCATTAATAGGCATATAAGTAGTGGATGGAGTAGGTGCTAATTGATCAAGCACAACTTGACTCTTAATCTAGACTTGTGATTAATAGGTTTTAGGTCAATTAAACTAGTAACATTACTAAATGGTTGATATATCTTGAAAGACTAGATTTAGAAAACATAATCTTTAAGGTATCATCTTTAAATGTCACATAAGTTTTCATATATAGCATATATTCTCTTATTGTTTTGACGAGAATACAAAAGATAAGGATGTTTTCTCCATTAGAGAATATTTATCTAGTGATTTCAATGCTCAACTAATGTAGTATGTAGCATATTATTTTTCCTTTTCATCATTTTAGCCCATACTCATTGATGCCATGTTTAATAGAAAATATATATAATAATAATGGTTTACCATAAACACCTAACATAAGCATTAACAAATTCACCAAATATTGTTTCATGTTAGTAAATGCTTTTTGAGAATTTTTATTTTTCCAAATACATCTTTCAAAAAATTAATGAAAGATAAAGTGTGGTTAACTATTTGCGCAATGAACCTTTGGGTATCTTGGATGTTTCCTTGAAAGATGCAATTATGTTAGAGATGTTTAGGTTGGTTCAAGTTCATCGCAGCATAAATTTTCTTGATATCTACCTAAATGCATCATCTAGATTCAACGAAGCCTAATAAGAACCCACTAACAAATCTAAATATTCAACATTTTGAAGACATCATCCACATGGTACTCTAAGATGTTATGCACTTGGTCATGAAATATTAAGGTCATGACCAATTGACAAATAGCTTTAACGTTAAGAAGTCTATATAACATGACCATGTGACAAAATACACCATATGACATGGCAAAAAGTATTTTTGTGCTGGTATTAAGGATTTATGAGGATTTGATTATCTTTAGAAATCATCCATGAAAGATAGCATCTCGTGTTAAGCGGTGGAATCTAAAATCATATCAATATTCAAGAAGGGAAGTTATCCTTAAGTGATATTTTGTTTAAATCCCTAAAGTTGGTATATATATGAATATGTTGATTAGATTTCACATGTACATCTTGGAATCATGGATCCAGTGAATCTAACTTTCAATACTTTCTCTAATTATTCTTTAATCATCAAGACAAATTTGGGATGCATCTTTTGAACTTTTTTGTTGCATAAGCATTACATCAAGATGGAGAATAATGGTATGATATCAATTAAGTCTTAATATCTATTTAAAGATGTCATCAACATCTTTGATAATTTTAAATATGTTGAATTCTTCAAAGTTATTCAAAATTCTCTTTTTAACTTATTTTCTTCATAGTATATATCCATTTCAACACAAAGGTGCCCCTCAATGACCAATTTGCATCTATCTTTAATGAATTGTTTTATGGGTAAAATATTAAGAAGGTTAACTAGCAAAGGAGTATCTTCCCCAAAGTGAGAAGGAACCTTAGAAGCATAAGGAAGCCTCTATCATGATGAAAATTTGGCAAATCTTCATAAAATCCCAAATATGAGGTCAAAGCTTCATCATTAGGAAAAGTATCTAAAGGCTAAGTAGTGTCTTTTGGCAAGTCATTATAAATCAATTTAGGTTGTGTTGTTTTAGATCCTCATCATTATTGATCATTCATTGAAAGATTATTTTTGACATACGTTTTAGATTCCTACTAAAAGGTCACAAGTTCAAGTCCCAAGAGGGAGTAAGGTATATACATCTCATTTGTAGCACAATTAGGTGTCTCCCACAAGTACAATGTAGTCCCATATTATAAGCCATCTATAGACCCATATACATATCACTCAGTATTGTGGACTATAAAAGAATCTTTCATTCTTTCTCTCTACCGTTAGTAAGTGAATAACCAAACTGATAGTATATTTATTTATATTTTGGTTCAATGATTTCTACTTAACCTTGGTTGGAATCAAGACTTGGACATTGTTTATGAACTTAAGTGAAATAGTGAAGCCTTTACCATATTTACAAGCTACCTTAAAAGTTGAATTAGCACTAGTTGAGGAACCATGAGTAGATACACCTTCATTATAAGAGATGTCTTAATTAAGAGATTAAAATGAGGTGTTTCAATTAGAAGTTTTACATATTTGAAAACTGTAGTGAAGGAGAAATCATAAGGGAATATCTTTAGGTCACATAAGAAAAATCAAGCTCACTAAAAATGTAAAAAATTTAATTTCTTTCACCTAAATAATCTAGTCTAATTAAATAAATCTGAATAATTAAGTAGAAAATAATTGATACTATATTTAATGGAAGTCAATAAATGACAATTATAAATGAGATTATTAAATAGGACTTCAATTAACATCATCACGTTGGAGTCATTTGCTAAGGCACACAAATTTATTACTCTTGATTTAACGAATGTTTTAAAACTTTAACAGACATTGAAAATTGTAAGGCTCAATATCAAGCACCATGGGCTTGATATTTACCATCATTGATCTAATGCTTGGTGCACATACTTAGACTAGAAAATCAAACTTATAAAACCTTCTCATTTTGATCTTTGATATCTAATAAGTTGGTAGGGATTGCAACATTTATACGGGAATCTACCAAATCATTAGGATCGAATTCTCCTAGGTTAAACCCCTAGATCAATTAACTTTACAACTTTTACCAAATGTTTTAAGGCAATGTACAAAAGCATGTGAATGGCCTATATGTAGATAACACAAACTTTACTTCTTTTGTTCCTTTAGAAATTAAAGTGTTGTCTAGATGATCTCTATATTACCAAGTCAACCTTATGATTCAATGGTTCATTGAGCATTGTAAATACCAAGACATAACAATATGCAACACCCAAAACATGTACCAAATTAGTGTGAAGTTCAAATTTAAATTTGAGATTTATTCTCACACATCGCAAGATTGACCTTGGGCGGCATGGAAATTAACCTAGATATTGAAAAGTTAGAATTTAAATTTAAACGATTAAATTTGAGATTTCTTCTCTCACATAGCAAATTTGACCTTGGGTGGCATGGAAATTAACCCAACATTGAAACAACAATATCAAAGTAGGGAGTGAATATATTAGATTAGGTGCAAATCAAATGCAATAAATGAGAGGAAAGTGATGGAGGTCTAGAAATGAACATAAGTGGAAGAAAAGCAGAATTAATAAGAATCGAGGTGTGAACCAAATTTAAAATAAAACTTTGTCACTTGTAAATATATAATTACATTAATATTTTTTGAATTGATAGTAATATAATTTGGTCAGTTTTATTTCAAAAATATATAATTACATTAATATTTTCGAGCAAAATAGATGCAAAATATGATTCTGATTATGCTAAATTCACCACTACAATTTTATTAAAATAAACTCAAACTAAGCCTTTTCAACAGCACCCCACTAGAAGTTACATTTACCTAAAACAGATCATAAAGGTAATAAAGGCATTGTAAGAGAATCCATTGCTGCAATTACATGGTAGCCGTAGAACACAGGCGACCATGCTTGCTAAATCTCCTGTAAATATCTCGCCGTTAATCATGCAAGGCGAGGCAGGCATCTTCTACCGATCAAAACCGTCAAAAATAAATTATATCGGACTTCATCACCAAAACTTCCATTCCATGACAGAAAATAATTTATGTGATGGCGAACGATTTTGTATTGATAAGGAATGTGGGTCCATTCGAAAAAGCACTCTGTCAATTTCTTGCAAGCATGCTTGAATTGGAATGAGATCTGAGGAATAGATGCAGAAAAAACAAGGATTCCGTGCATAACTTTACAAATGTCAAATAAAAATAAATACTTAAGGATCAAATCGACTCCACCACTTAAGATTGAAAAAGGTTTTACAAATCATCTAATCAACATCATCTGACTAGCTCAATGCCACGCTCGAATTCGCCCACATAAAAATCCAGAAGCTAAGGCTAGAGCGTGAGTGGGGCATCTGAAGAATTCCTTTAACTTTCAAGGACATAAGATCGGTAATTCGGTTAAGTGGCCTTAGTAACTGGCGTACTGGAGGGTATAGTGTCATTGAGCCACTTTAATTTTAATGATCCTTTTCATGTAGACTTAGACTAAGCAAACGCGAACTGCAAATGAAGAGAAGCAAATTCATGCAGCAATCATCTGATACTGAGAATCTGTTTCGCCAGTATAGCTAGAAACTTTAAAAACTTAAGGTAAAACCCTTGACAAGTTCCAAATGTTAATAGGTTTTTAAGGTTGCATGCTTGTAATGTTCTTATGGAAGCAGATTGTGAGACTCTGGTTAATCATAATACAGTTTTTATATTTCTACCCTCCGACAACTTATGCGTATTCAGTCTTGCCTAGCTTGCTCTGAGTCCTGGTTTGCCTCCATATAATTTTCTTCTTTGCTTTTGCCTCACCCTTTCTTTCAAAGACTTGGGCACGCATCATGTGAGAGAATATCCTCTTTTACTCAATACCATCCTCCATTTGTTCAAGGCAGTGCCAGTAATAGTTGCTAGCTTCTTATCATTCTCATCCAACATCCTCTACCATTCTTGACCAACCGAGATGTTGGCTTTCCTTTTTGGAGGGGGGCAAATGACAAGGTTACCTTTTTTAAGTTAAAAAAATTAGGACTTCCTCCTACCAGAATTATCAAGAAGAAAAGATGAGTCTATTTCACTGCAGAATCTAATCATGGCCAACGATCAGCAGAATTATGGAAAATCACAGAAGATCTCTACCCTGTATAGAAGATGCACAAAAGCTACAGTGGGTTGAAGGGAAACAGGGCTTCAAATGGAGTAGAAAACATAGAAAGCTGATACAGAGTAGCGCTGGTAGCGAGGAGAGCATTCCTGGAGAGCCAAAGCAAGTCTAATACAATTACAAAAGTTCAATTCCTATAACCAATTAATAAATCAAGAGAGAGAAAATAACCAATTAGAAAAAAATTAACAGTGAAAGGCAGGGAAAGGACCCATTACCTTGATACTATGTTGAGCCTAATAGAAAGACAAGAGGTACAGAGACAAGCTCTGGGAAGACTGATATAGAGGGTCAGCTTGAGCAGAGACATACACTAACTGTTCCCAGTATCAGATAAAAGATGGGTAAGGAGAACGAGGAAAATTCTAGCAAGAAATTAAGTGCTGGTAGAAAAGAAGCCTTGAAAAGCAATTGTTAAAAAGTCAAGGCAGAGGATACCACCTAAGAAGAGGATCGCACTTGCACATCGAGGACAATTGTTAAAGGGGGGGGATGGCATGAGCATAAGCGCTTGGAAGAAAGAAATTAATAAAAAATTTAAATCTGAAAATAAATTTAAGCGAATACATTAAATGGCATTTAAGGGAAAGTGACTACCTACTGTTGAAACCCAAAATTTGAAAACACAATTGCCCTCCTCCCTAGACCCAGAAATTTTGTAAAGTTCCATCATTGCTTTACCCCTGATTGTGCCACTTAAAGAAGCTAAGTACACAAAGTTCAGCATCAAACGATAAGACATGGCTCCTGAAATTGTGTATCACCATTATTTGAACTCCTTTTCTGGCTTGCTGGTCCAACACAAACAATGATAAAATTTCGGATGCCTAATCACTTAAAAACTACTGATTGTCCAAGATGGGTATCCTGCTTTTCGGACACCTCCAATAATGGTTTTTGACTTCCCCTCAATGTCAATGATTTTCCAACGTTTCAATGCTGAACTGGACTACATTAAATGTTTGGCTTCTTCAATGTTTCGCATTTGAGATGAGAGTTCACAGTGATGCATTTTTGTGTAAGAGCTTCTGGATTCAAATGCATAAGACCTTACATATTCAAGAAGACCTTCTGCAATGTTGTCAGTTGTTATAATTTATATCATAGTCTTTGTTAAATAAAAAGAGCTCTTCCCACTTCATCTCTGAAGGTTCCTTCCCCTCCTACTGGACCTAGCTACCCTTTAGCAACACTAGCAAACTTGCAATTAACTTTGCTTGGCCCAGAAGAATTCCATTTCACATAGTCATTCTTATTTTCTTAGGAGTCCTACACACGATCCCTCATATCCCATTAGAAACAAAATAAAATTGTTTAGTTGACAGGTGTCCCCAGAAAATAACTTTCTAAAAAGTGAAGGGGTTACAAAATTTCCAAGTATAGGGAGGGGCAACGAAATTCCAATCCATTTAACAAAATACAAATTCATGTCTTATATAGACAGACAATAAATTTGCAATTAGAAAAAGCGTGAATGTGACAAGGAGAAGTTCAAAGCCTCAACCAGGGCCAAGGCAATGTCTGTACATGCGAGTAAAATTTACTTTATTATGTGTGAAAGCAAGGGCATGAACATGATAGTGAGATGCTCGTAGCCTCTACCAAAGCCATCACCATGGTTAGAACAGCATTGAAGAAGTGCCTACTTTACTAAATTAGAGCTAAGTTGATACTAGTATTGTCTCAGCTAGACAAAGCCTATGACAGATATAGGACAAGCGATCTAAACAAGGTAACCATTGAAATAGGAGGCTGTTTTATTTCTTTATTCTTACTTGAACATGAAATGCATCCTTTGTACTCTCTTCAATCAGGATTGTATCATCTGCAATGAGGAATTCTGTTCACTGGAATGACAATTTTCATCTCTATCCATGCTTGGAAAGAAATTAAAAGGCCAATATTATGCACTATGAATTACTGCGGCAGACTCAATTACCCTTCTATATCTGCGAGTTTAGATTCCGATTCTCTGACACTCATTAATATCCAAACTCCCAATGTCCCGTATAGTCAACAATTCTGGAGATAATATTTGTCCCTGAAAGTTGAATGGAAAGAAAAATACTTAGGTTGCCAACTGAAAACTGAGAGCCCCCAATTCCACCTTTATCTCATACTTGGTATTGAAGTTCCACTGAATCTTGACTATTGAGAAATATAGTATGCGGTTAACAATATGTTCTAAAGGTGATGTGGTCTAACCCTTTAATCCCTCTTTCTTATTCTTCACTAAAATTACAAATGGAAAAATGGTGACAGTCATTAGAAATCCATAATGAGCATATAATTGAACGTCAAATCACAACCACTATAACCCCTCCTCGTTAGAGTAATTGTCCTTTACTACTGAACAACCTAAAGATACTTTCTCCTGATGCACTTTGAAGAATTTATTGGCCATTAATGTTAATGTCTGACTTATTTCTAAAAGGTTTATTATCAGCTTTTTATCTTTTGATTTTAGAAGTTCCTAGAAGTGGCGCAAGTGCACAAGTACCCCAGCAATGAAAAAACACATGTTTTGCTCCTCAACAGACATTTGGGATACATTCATATCTTTTTATACCATGCTGTCAAGTGTCAACCATTTTTCCTAATATGTCAGCTTTAAGCCTTTATATGCTGATAGATGAAAATTGAGACAACTGAATAGCAGTTTTGCAAAGCATCAGACATAATTCGAGGGATAGTTCTAATAGCCTGTATTTAGCCTTTTATATTACTACTTAACCAACGACTAATTAAAAGATCAAATGAATTATAATTCAGCTATTTGTCCCATATTTCTCAAAATACACATTTTGCTTCTGTGAGTAAAATGCATTTCATTTGCTTCTTTTTTCAGTCCTTGTGACTGATAATAAATAAATCACAAAAGGTGCATCACTTTTGACATTGAGGTTTTGCTGCTATTACCATGTACAACAGGCACCAAGGAGATCTCAAGCAATAGATATTGTACTGGAAAAAGGAGATGTTTTAAGGAACAGGTGTGGCATGCATGAACATAAAAGTGGTAAACATAATTCATTACTTCAGGTAAAGTGGATTTTGTTACACAATTGAAAAGATAAATGGCAATGGGCCAGCTATTTGTAAAAGAAACTCTGGCTCCCATTGAATAAGCATAACAAAAAAGAGGCCCAGATAAAAATAGGACGTGCAAACATGACAAAAGATCTCTTCTAAAAAATAATACCAAACAGCAGAAAATGTCCAGGTTGCTTAAGACTCCTTCCAGATTTAGAACTAATTAATCAAGTGCTTAGTAACTGGAATTTATTTTGCAGAATACAAATCAAGTAGAAAGTGAAAAAACTTCAAAAAATCTAAGCCAAGTACCTCATCTTCCAGTCCATATACTGTGAAATACGTATAAAGGACATGACAAGCAAAGGATGATATAGATTAAATTATTAAAGATGAAAACAACCAGACGTGAATCCAGATTCAACGTTGCAATTTTAAATGCAATGAATCTCAATTGAAGACAATTTATTCCCCGGTATTAAAAGGAGTAACAAACACAGTATTAAGAAAAACGAACATAGCAATAAGGAATTCAAACAAAAAGAGGCTAACATATAAACAGAAATCAAGAACAAAAGATTAGCTAGAGAAATATAGTATATGAATCATTTACTTAACAAAACCAAGCACATAATTTACCTTTTGTATGATCCCACGCACTACTAGTTTGTGCCCTACAATCAGTAAACATACAGCAGCTGTTGCAGGTTAAACCTGTCTCATTAAAAGCTGTTCAAAGTTCACTCCATTGCAAAAGGCATTAGACAATTGAATCAAATAAAATAAATGTTAAAATTAACAAAATAATAATAGTGATATTGCAATCAGGATTCAACAGTGTAGTTCTCGAGTCAAATTCATTGACCATGGTTCATGAGTAGTGGTTCACATCTTTCATAAGAATGAATGGAACACTTGGCACTCATTGCATCTAGGTGATGCTCACAGAGGTGAAGCATTAGGCCTTCCAGGGAGATCACCCATCCCAGTACTACTCCAACTCAAGCATGCCTAACCATGGGGCTGCAAGCTAAGCGGGCTTAACCTTGGACGAAACTCCATGGTTAAAGCACGCTTGAGTTGGAGGAGCACTAGGATGGCCCAAACTACATGGTTAGGTGGGCTTGAGTTAAAGTAGTACCGGGATGGGTTCCTAGGAAGGCCCAATGCTTCACCTATGTGAGCATCACCTAGATGCAATGAGTGCCAAGTGTTCCATTAATTCTCATGAGAGATGGCTTCTCGTGAACCACTACTCATGAACCATGGGTCAATGAGTTTGACTCAAAAATTACACAATCAAATCCTGATAGCACTATCACAATTTGACTTGCTGTAGAAAATATCTCCTACTTATCAAAATTATAATAATAATCATCACAAATAAATAAATAAATAAAAACATCATGTGAGTGCAAAAATTGATAAACTTGAGAAATTTTATCCTATAGCATTCTTCTCTGTATTCATAAAAATCACAAGTCCGGAAAAAATACCTATAGCATTCCTCTCTCTATTCATAAAAATCACAAGAAGTCCAGAAAAAATATTGAGTGTATCAACAAACCCCCGGAAAGGGATATAACAATTCATTCACACACACAGCAAATAACTTTAAGTTAATTTTCTGCATGTATCATATTAAGATACAAATTATCTCCTTCAACACCTTGCATTAGATACTTCTGTAAGAACTCACAAACTTCCTCCACTATAAAACGGTTTTCATGTTGGAAAGTTTCAAAGAAATTGGTCTAGACAAATGAGCTGAAGGAAATCAGAGAAACTGGCTAATAAGACTACTCTATCATCCTAAACAGGACGGTTTCTCTTCTGTCCAGAAGCAACTCCAGGATTCCTGTCAGAACTTGAAGTCCCAGCTGAATCTCCTTCTGATGATGTTTCAATGTCCTTTACAAATGTGCTAGAGAGACCAGCATAAAGGTCAACTACTCTTCCAATATTATTGTTAAGTTCTCGTATCATGCCCACATTCCGGGTTAGATTATCTGGGACCTTGGACTCTTGGTTCTGATTGATCTCATTAATCAGTAAACGATTCTGATCTAGAATATTCTGTACCTGAGAGAAACCTTTTTGGAAATCTTGCCAGACCTTCCCGTCCGTTTGATTCCCATTTCCTGCTCCAAAAGCCACATTCATCTCCATATCAAGATGCAACTGAAATTAACCTGAACCAACATAACGAGAATAAGTATGGACTAAACTAGAATGTCAGCACATACAGGAAATAGAATAAGGGTGAATCCCAGAGCCTGACACTAAAAGAGAAATAAATTATTTGAAAGTCCAGAAATGACCACAGTAGGTCAGTTGATAAATATAGAGCAGGTTACAATAGCTAATCAAGACTATTAAAAGAAATTCCATCATCTAAAAAGAAAGCAAGTGCCATGTGACACAGACAGACAGAAAACCACCCATCTCATTTACTCCCACTGAAATCCACCTAAAAACAGGGATAAGTAGTTTTGTGTATTGTGGAAGACACATATTTGAACTCACTTCCCTAAAACAATGCATCCAACTAAAAATTGGTGAACCTTTCCAAGTGAAATAAAATGACTTCTCTGCAAAACACCAAAGAATGGCATCCAGTGTATTATTTCTCAAATCTCCCTGTTTTCCCCCAAGTGAATCACTTTGTGACCTTTTAGACTCTCAGAAACAGCACAACACAGAATGGCCTGCTGTATTGTCGTCAATTGCTTCTCCTTAATACCATATGAAACGGTCTACAGCTCCTAAACATTGACTCTATAACCATAGAACACTGCTCCTGAAAAATCACTGGATGGCATAAAACAGATAAAATTAATCTATAAATCTTACTCAAGTATTCTTAAACTTAACAAACTGGGAAAATCCACTCGTAACACAGGAAAAACTCAATCGTTCCAATCTAAAAAAATTGTATCCAAGCAGAAGGAAGCCGATCCATTTGGGAACCAAATATTAAGTGTATTTACCAAAATGGCACTGAAAATTTTGACCATGAGAATAAAAAGCCTACGCTTTTGTTCCTGATTTGATACACCCTTCCAGATTACGCTAGAACTCCTGTGTCCTTCCAGAGATTAAACGGCATCCTGTCCAATGTTTAGAGCATTGAAAAGAACAAAACAACCTTCACCTCGTCAGAGAAAAATTCCGCAGATAACAAAAACCAAAATATCACAATATTCCATCAAAATCATCAATTTGCAGGAGAAATTTGAAAGTGGGTTTTACCTTGGAGTGAACAAGAAGCGAAAGAGCATTCTGCAGAATCTAAACAGAAACAATATGTGAGACCAAATTCTCCGTATCCTCCGGGTCAATACCAGCAGATTAGAGAAACACACTGAACAGATAATTGATTTTTTTTCCAACAATTCAGATAAAATAACTCAGTGGTTGCTATGTCGGTTCAGATCAAACAATACGATTGGCTAGTGGTGCTTTAACCTGCTATAAATGGGAACTGTGAACTTATGATTCACTTTTCTCACCCTTTCTGAGAATGACTGCAGATCATTAACACAGTAAATGAAGGCAAACTGTTAAAACTAATCATGAGAGCGCACGTGGCATGGTGAGTCAGAGAATCCATCTTCACGCCTGAGGCATGATGGCATCAAGACCGCCTCAGGAATGCGATTTTAACCATGGTTAAGTTCAGGGATAAATTATAATTGAGAGATGCGGGATTTACCTGGTAATAAAGTGCGTGATCTGATCTGGTTGGACTTATCAAATGGGAGATGCAGATTTGGAGTGAGATATCGTATTGCAGTGGGTGGAATAATCCAGCCTTCACATCAATCTAAATATCTTATAAAGTTGAAAAAGAGATACCTTTTAAATTAAATACTCGGTACCATATTGCTCTATCCATTAGGGTTTCGGTAATGATTCTTAATTTAACCTCGCTACAAGAAGACATTTTTAGAGATAATATCTGCCTCGAACGAATTGCAGTAACTTACAATTGCATCCTTGAAAATGGAGCCCGCTTGACTGTCCACAGTACGATTGTGCGCGTCTGTTTACGAACAAAAATTCCATTTCTTTCGTCGTATTACAAAAGATTACAAAAACAAGATTGATGGAGAGATAAAACAAACCTGGAGGCTTTGTTATTAAGGAATTTAATTTATGGAGGTAAATGTCACTATAACACATAGTCCTCCATTATCTTGACCATTACAACATAATGCATACATATGTTAATTTGACCAATGACACCCACTGAATGGCATTTCTTGGGATAATCTTTGTTTTTTTCTTAAAAGGTTTTTCAAACATAGTTGAGCCTCTTATAATTTTATATTCAATGGATTTTGGGGTGGAAGTCCTTGTTACAGATCTATATATATCAGATGAATTTTGAATGGATTCTTGGGGTGGAAGTCCTTGTTACAAATCTAGATATCAAATGAATTTTGAATGGATTTTTGGGGTGGAAGTCCTTGTTACAAATCTAGGTATTGATGAATTTTGACACGTCTTCTATGTTCATTAGTATGCTATATTAAATTTGGATGAGGATAAGGATATGGTAAGCACAACAACCCACATGATAATTACTAAGGCTTGAAGGTTTCAACTACATTCTTTAAGTTGTGTTTCTCAACTTAAGCCTACTTTTAGGAGACAAGGCATTAGTGGCTAATGGATCTTTGATAGTTTAATGGAAGTGTTTCATCTTTTCCAATAACTCACTAGTGAAGACTTGAAGGAAGCAAAAGGAAAGGAGGTGATGGATTTCCTTAAATAAGCTATTGGTCTTAGCGACCAAATAGGAATTGAATGAATGGTCTTCGTGTTTACTAATAGCTCAAAGGATGAAGATAATTCAGAATGCAAGAAAATATAATAACATATATAGTATATAGGCTAGTTAATGGCTCATAAGCATATGTGAATTTTGGGAATTTTATTTACAAGACCATAGACCTATAGTTTTAATTGAAGTCTAATTTAAATTGGAAAAATGCAATATTTCATGTTTTAATGAAAGGGGATTGAATCCTAATAACAATTTACCTAGCAAAAAAATATTAATAATTATATTATTTTATAATAGGAATAGTTTCTATACCAAACAAAAAGTTAATTAGTTTATTTGTTTATATAAAAGGTTAGAATAACAAATTTGTATTGTGAATCTATTTTATGGTCATATACCTTTCTCACACACGTTATCATTTACAAAAAGACTAATTGCACAATTTAAGTGATAAAATCACCTCCTTATATCAAAACACCTAAGATATCTCTAAATCACCTTGCTAATCCAATATTTACCCCATTGATTTAATTGCTAGCAAGACTAACAATTGCTCATTTTGTTGGCTTGTGAAAAATCTCAAATTCAACCAAAGTCCCCAACTTGAACTTAGTTCAATATTAATTGTACCCAACCTTGGCAAACTCTTAGTTAGGACCCTTAATTATAAATTCAATCTTACTGATAGCTCTTTAAAAGAATTTGAAAGAGTAATTTATTGCTGGTTTTAATAAATTTAAGCTTTGCATCTCCACATGTGTGAAGTTTGAGCACTCATTCCAATTATCTTATCAAAATTTCACTTTCATTCATATCATACAATCTTTATGAAAACCTCTATACTTCTTTTATTATTATTTTGTCAAACATTAATTATTCTTAGTGGACAATTATAATAGTAGTGTTTTCTATTGATATCCATTTTCCTCAAGTCTTATTTCCTACAAGTCCATTGTCCCTTCCATAAAAATGAGTTCTCTACGCTGGGAGGGGAGAGCACGATTGTTAACCTTGATGACTAGGGTCACAAATGCCACATACATCTTCAATATTTGAAATAAGTTGTAAGTTATTTATGGCATATGTAATAGGTGTTTCCTTAGCATAGATGCAATAAAAAGATCCTCATCTAGCTTTAAATTTTTAGCATATTTCTATAACTTTTGGATTTAGCATAGAATTTAGAATAATTTAGCCATATTAAAATAGTTTGTTTTGCAAGTTATAGGATAATAAATTCACATTTAAGAAAACAAACTTTTAATTATTCTAGAAATCAAATGGGTGCAAACCAAGAGAGAACTAATATTAGATTTTCAATCATATACAAAAATTAGCAAGTCATACTTTTAAAAAAAAAATTCAAAACTCAAGAATAATCAAGAGAGTATAGATTCATACAAAACACAAGTTTATTTTTCATACAAAATAGCATTCAAATTACATTGAGAACTAGGAAAAATGAAAAAAAAATAGTTTCATCATAATATCAACTACTACATCATAATTCAATACTTTCATCCAATATCAACCATATCTCTCTTATAAAGCTAGATGCCAACTAAACATCATAATAATGTATATTACAAACCTCATTGTCATATTTAGATCTTGTTTCCTTATAAGGAAGGTAGTCACTCCCCTATGCAACCCATATTTTTCACATGAGGAGTGACTTATCCAATGTAGTTAGTCATTGAACATGAGCAACATGTTTCTCCCTACTCTCATCCTACACATAGTAGTGGTGAGATAAAGTAGGTGAACCTATTATGTGAGGAAAAAATCTTGTTGTTATTATTTCTCTTGTGTGTATGTTATTTCATCCCACTCTCCCTCTCCTTTACTATTACCACCATTTATTTTTCCATACCTAAGGTGCCCTTAAATTTGTCAAGTTTGGTGAGACCTAAAGGGTAAGTCCCTTCAAATAAGTTCATTGGATCTATCTTTGATCAATACATTCTTCCTAAATCTCTAACACATATTTTGAATAGATATGATTGTAAAGACATTGAATCTAGTAGTGATCACCATCAATGCAAATAAAATAAAAATATGAATCAAAGACTATATTATGTTTGATAACTCATCTTAGGTTTAATTCTATAAAGGAACATTTCAACTTTGACTTGATGATTTAAGGGTTGAAAAGTTGCATTGGAATATGAAATCTTTAGATAATATCCTAATAAATTCACCTATAGGGATGCAACAACTCAAGTACAAAAAATATGAAGGTTACTATTAGTAGGAAGTCTAAGGGATATAGACTGGAGTTATGTTCCTAGAAGATATCTATTGTTGTAGTCCTTTAACCTTGGACTCATTTGTATTAAGGTAGAAAGGAAATTATTCTGGATCATATCCAATTTGTAAATAAGAATTGGAGATCACATGCATTGATTAGGCCCGAAATAAATGTATTTGTATTCATATATCAATGAATAATTGTTACATTTCTTATATTTCATTTGTATGTTACTTCTCTATAATATTTTTATATTTTTTTTTGTCTATCATCCTAATCTAGGAAATAAGTGTATCTCCTATACTTATATCTCCTAAAGGAGATGTATCCCTTAGATGGTAACCCTAAAGTATATTTTGTCTTCTAGAAGTTATATAATCTACAACCTTATTTTTTATTTATAATTGCATATCTCCAAACTATACTTATATCTCCTAAAGGAGATGTATCCCTTAGATGGTAACCCTAAAGTATATTTTGTCTTCTAGAAGTTACATAATCTACAACCTTATTTTTTATTTATAATTGCAGATCTCCAAACTAGTTTGTGTATACCATTTTATGGCCAACATCATCCTCATATCAAAATTTTGATTTGCCATCAAGTCAACATTGTCTCAAGTCATGGTGGAATTATTTTATCCTTGCTCCATTAACATAGCATTATAGGATCTAGCCATTTAAAGTCTCTAATTAGATTTCTCTAGAGTCAAGAATATCGTTGATTCTATAGGGTCCTAACCAATAAACTTTGAGTTTGTCCTTGCTTCTTGAACTCATTGTCATATGAAAAGACAATATCTCCAAGTGGAAATTGTTTTTTCCTTAGATGTTGGTCATGCTAGGCTTTCCACCTTTGACATTATGCGCATATTTTTTATTCAATCAATTTCCTTTTCCATCCAACTTATCTAATAATTCAAGTTGATGCTTGATAAATTCTTCTTCAACGAGTCTAAGAGTGGGGTCTATGCACAAATTATTGACTATAAAGCTTATTGGTGGGATAGCTTCCATTCCATAAATGATATTAAAGGGTATATGAGAGGTGGTTCTTTTATATGTGGTCTAATAGGCCCAAAACATTGCTAGTATCTTGATATATCCAAGTTGATTCTATTGGAATTATAAACATTGGTTAAAGTGACTCCAAGGATCTTATTTAATGCTTCACTCACCCCATTTTCTTATGGATGGTAGGGAGTGCTCTCATAATATGTTTCTAACGTAGGACTAGTAAGGAGGATCCAATTAAGGACAGTCCTCACAAGCAGCCAAACACCACAATGCAGAATAACACAAAAAGAAAATTGTTTTCAACTAGATTTTCATTAACATGCCCGACTGTAAGGCCTTCCAAGTTAGGGCCAAATACAATCAGAAGTATTTCTATAAGATCCACAAAGATCCAATCCAACTCTAGCTAGTCCAGTTGTGAAACAAATCAGAAACTGATGGAAACACTAAGGAAGATCTGAACTTGAGCTTGCAAGCCTCCAAGCAATCTCCTTGTCTCCAAGCAAACAACCACTAGCTCTGCTATTACAAACTATCAGATAATAATCTGATCTTCAAGATCTTGTAGGATCTAGATCTAATCACTGACTTCTACTGACTCCCATCTACCTAAACAACTACCCCAAACACTCCTTAAATACTAATCTTTAGCCACAAGTCAGCTAGATGACATAATTAATTCCTAAGCCAAGTCGGCTCCTATTACAAACAAATATTAAATGCAACAAGAGTCGGCTCTCAAATAGCCTTACAAACATTTAATTCTCCATGTCAGCCATAAGATCTATATAGGAGAATGTAACAAAAGATACCAACAATAAATGCACCAAGTCGGCCAACCAAATCACCAAGAACTCCACTCGGTAAACCAGAACTACCGAGCACTAGAGAAACAACCGAGCACTAGTGAAACAACTAACCAATCCAAGAAACACTGAGCAACACAGGCATCACTGAGCACAAGTTCCACCGAGCGCAAGAAGTTTCACCGAGTTCCTTCAACGATCGAGCTTCCTTCAATAACTGAGACCGTCAGTTAAAACTGCGACCGAGCAACATAGAACCAAAACAACACACCTCAATGTAGATTCACCGACTACCCTAGAATGCCCCTACATTAGACACCCCAGGTTTGAAAAGATGTTCTCATAGGCTAGAAGAACATCTTCTAGGATTCAACACATAAACCTCGAACTGGTTCTTCACATACAAGTCCTCCAACTTTTCAGCTTGCATACTCTTCCACTTCAATTTCCTCTATCTTTTCAAGTCCTTCCTTGATAACACACAGGCTTGTTCTCCATACTAATCATCATTCCTCTCAAGATCTGCCAACTCAACTCAGCTACCAATACTCAGACTTCTCCTACTAAGTGTTGTATCCAACAAAGGCATCAGGGAAAAATTATTGTCATCCTTCTCAATAGTAAACACATTCTTGACACAATCATACATAGCTCTACAATCATATTGCCAAGGTCTACCGAGCAATATATGACAACTATTCATCTCCACAATATCACACAACACAAGATCCTTATATTGGCCAATTTGAAAATCAACAAAGCACTGCTCCCTCACTTCCAGAGCATGATCATTTTGCAACCAGCCAATCCTATAAGGATAAGGATGTTTCATTCTATTCAAACCAAGTTTCTGAACCATGTCCTTAGCAACAAGGTTATCAATACTACCACTATCAACAATTACATCACAAAGTTTACCTCTAGACTTGTACTGAGTTCTGAACAAATTACTCCTTTGACAAGGTTCCTCCTTTGCACCGAGGAATGTTCGTTGAACCAGCAAGTTCTCAAATTTAGGTTCATTTTGAATGTTCTCATTTACCACAGTAGTCCGTCGGTCACCAAGCTTCTTCTGTGTACACTCAAAAGAACAATGTCCTTCCTCACCACAATTATAACAAGTACCCTTAAAGATAACCCTACCTATCTTCTTCTTCAATTCCACAAGTTTTAGTTCATCTTTAGCAGTCGATTTATCCTTCATCGAGTGATCAATCTTCTCCTTCCCTCGGGGTTTACTACTTTTCAACATATCTTCTGCCTTCAAATCATACTAATAAGAATCTTCAACCGAATCAATCTTCAGCGTACCAAGCTCATCCTGAATATTAAATCTCAAACCATTCACATACCGAGCTACTTTTTCTTTACCAAGTTCTCTATGTCTAGACCGAATAGTCAACTTATAGAACTCCTCAGTATAGTCCTCCACAGTCAAATATTTTTGCTTCATATTCTGCAACTTCTTAAAAAAGTCAAGCTTATAATCAGCAAGTATGAACTTAGCTTTCAATTTAGTCACCATCAACCTCCACCGATTGATCTTTATTTCACCTTCATCTTCTCTATCTCTTTGTAATTCTTTCCACTAAAGAGCAGCATGTCCTTTCAACTTAGTCTATGCCAATCTTACTCGAAGAGGATCTTCAATTTCTTCTAGCTCAAATAAATCTTCTAATTCACCAATCCAATCAATCAAATCCTCGGGTTTCAAAGTACCAGAGAAAGTAGAAACTTTCATTTGGTAACTATTACTTAACCGAGCTCCAGATCTATGCAACCAACCAGTTCTGTCATCACCAAATCTGTCTCTCCAGTCATCTCCACTAGATCCAATAGCTTCAAAGTCTTCAAAAGATTCCTCATAACCATCATCAGTACCAAGATTCCTTGACATACCATTAATAGCTCTCATGACCTCAGCAATCATGTCATTCTTCATCAATTCTATCTCAGATCTAAAATCAACTTTAACCTGTTAGGAATAGTCCTAAGAGATAACTGAGAGGGGGGGGGGGGGGGGGGGGGGTGAATCAGTTATCTACAAGTTTCAATTCTTTATCCAATTAAGTATACTTAAACATAAAGCATAAACACAATGAAAGAACACATGAACACAACACCAATATTTTGGTTACGGGGAAAACCAAATAGGTAAAAACCCTGGTGGGAATTGACACCCACTAATATTCTGCACTAGTGTATAATGATCCTTGTTAAAAGATCCTTAACCCTATTAGGAGTTGATTTACAATATATTTAGTACAGTAGACATGGTCAAGGTTCAGACCATGTTAGGATTCTTTTACAATTGTCCCTATTAGGGGAGAGGACGCACTGTCCGAGAGCTCGCTGCTCAAAAGGGCGAAGGCTACAACCCTCTGAATAATAGATACACACTATATCTGGATCTTGGTGAATTGTGCTTTGACCTACTATCTGGATCAGTTCCAATGTATAGCACAAATACTTTACTTGGTCACATAGACCTTCTTTTGATGGCTCAACACTTCGCACACTCTTCTCTGCACTTCTTAATCAACTATGAACCACACTCAAGCAATCACAAATGATTGCCTATAAATATCTATCCTCTAAATGATATAATCAAGTCATCCTATTAGAACCACCTTGAAATCATATTAGAGAAACCATAACAAACTCCAATAAACATTCTGTCGGCTCTACTATGCACGCAACACATTCTGGGACCTGTCCAATAAGATAATTGTAGATGCACGCTACACACTGTTGGCTCTACCAAAACAACTGGATCTTTCTCCTCAAGTTGAATTAATTCATGTGCTCTTAACCAAACATCAATAACTCTCCTCTAAGCTTAAATCCAAGGGTGCATACCCTAAAGATAGGCTCAACTCAAGAAACAATAAAATCTCTATCGGCTCTTCTGAATAAACACAGGAAACTGCTACTAGCGAATAGCAACTTCATAACTTCACTTCTACTAAATATCAAACTATGCGTCCATAACTAAAACATCAATAACATGTCTTCAACATATATCCAAGCACATAAGGCTTCATGACAACTATACGAACAACCATACATAGAACACTGCATGTTACTCTGTCAGGAACACTGCTGACACAAGCTGCTATATAATTATATGTACTAGCAGTTAACCTTTGCGCCCATGATATCATGTAGATATCATGTCCATGCTACATATACTGAAAGCTTACTACATAAGACTTCCATGCATGCTACTTTCCATATGTTATCATCAATGACAAACATACAGTCAGTACTGGCCTGCTGGCAAATCTCCAACAATCTCCCCCTTTGGCATTGATGGCAACATGTGGAATGAAAAACTACCACCAACCCAAATGAACATTAATTTTATAACATTCTCCATTTCCTCATCAAAAATCCCCCAAAGATGAATCCTTCATCTGCTGCAATATTTTATAATATTCTCCATTTCCTCAACTGTACTGCTGACAAAACTGAATACTGCTCCCCCTTAGTATATTTCTCCTCCTTTTTACTTCTATTTTTCATGACTCTATATATTACTCCCCCTTTGACATCAATGGAAAAGGGTGACATTCATTTTAAGCATCGATACTACTCCTGAGGTAGAGTAGTCAACCTTCCATTAGTCCCTGAGGACTGATGCCTTTCCTACTTTCTTCTAAGCAGAATTAGGGAAGGGAATTACTCCCAACTTCTTCCTAAGATACTCAAAAATATCCTTAGGCAAGGGCTTTGTGAATATATCTACCAACTGATCTTTAGTACTCACATAGTCCAATTTGACTTCTTTCTTTTCCACTTTCTCTCTTAGGAAGTGATACTTGATCTCAATGTGCTTTGTCTTTGCATGCATCATAGGGTTCTTTGACATATTGATAGTGCTAGTGTTATCACAGTGAATAACAATAGGATAATCAATCTGAATTCCAAAATACTTTATCATCTTCTTGATCCAAACAATTATAGAACAATTCAAGGCTGCTGCAACATACTCTGCTTCTACTGTTGACTGAGAAATACAATTTTGTTTCTTGCTTGTCTAAGTGACAAGTCTATCACCAAGAAACACTGCCCCACTTGATGTACTTTTTCTGTCATCAACACATCCTACCCAATCTACATCAGTGTACACATGAAGCTCAACATTTTTTGAATTAGGATACCATAGACCATAATCTATAGTGCCCTGCAAGTATCTAAATATTCTCTTTACTTCCATGAGGTGACTTTGCTTAGGTTCTGCTACAAATTTTCCAACTATGCCAACTGCATTGGAAATATCAGGTCTAGTATGAGTAAGATATATGAGTTTACCAATCATAGACTTGTACAATGTTATATCTACTACTAGTGAGTCATCTTCTTTTGTAAGCTTGCATCCAATGATCATAGGGGTTCCTACTGGCTTGCAATCATCCATCTTGAATTTCTTCAGTATCTCTTTCACATACTTAGACTGATTAATGAAAATACCTTTCTCTATCTGTTGCACATTTAGTCCCAAAAAGTATTTGATAGGACCAATCATACTCATCTTAAATTCATTTTGCATTTCCTTAGCAAATTTAGCACTGAGTTTGTCATTACCTCCAAAGATAATGTCATCAACAAATATAGCTACAAGTAGTAAACCTTCAGATGTCTCTCTAATGAATAGATTACAATTTTCTACTCCTTTCTTGAATCCAATCTTTGTTAAGTATCCATCTAGTCTCTCATACCATGCTCTAGGGGATTGCTTAAGTCCATAGAGGGCCTTCTTCAATCTGCATACTGTATCAGGTTTGTCTGATAAGGTGAATCCTTCTGGCTGCTCAATGTATACTTCTTTCAAATCTCCATTCAGGAATGTTGACTTGACATCCATCTGATAAACTTTGAAGTTTTTGACTGTAGCATAAGCTAGAAATAACTTAATAGCTTCTAATCTACTCATAGGTGCAAATGTGTCTAAATAATCAATGCCTTCTCTTTGCACATATCCCTTACATACTAATCTTGCTTTATTTCTTACTACTGTACCATCTTCATTCATCTTGTTTCTGAATATCCACTTTGTTCTAATGACATTATTATCACTAGGTCTTGGGACCAGTTCCCAAGTGTCATTCTTAATAATATGATCAAGTTCTTCTTTCATAGCATCATGCCAATCTGAATCATTACATGCATATTCAACACTTAAAGGTTCAATTTGAGATAGTAAACATACCACTTCACTGCCAGCTGATTTCTTTGCTTGTGATCTTGTCAAGACTTTTCCACTCTAATCTCCAATGATGTCTTTCTTGGAATGATTTCTAGATGTAAACTTTGGAACTTTAGGTGATGCTGACTCATCAACCTTAGGAGTACTTTCTTCACTTGTCTCAGGGTCATTGAATAACACATCAATACTGTCAAACATTTCCTCAATGATTGTCTCACTAGTGGAGGGTCTAGGTTCTTCTTCAATCATTGGTGAGTAATCATGATATCTTTCTTGAACCATAAACTTTTCATCAATCTTAACATGAGCACTTTCTATGATCTTTCTCAATCTTAAATTGAAACATCTATAAGCTTTACTTTTAGTAGAGTAACCAAGAAAAATACCTTCATCACTTCTTGCATCAAACTTGCCTACTACTTCATCCCTCTTGATGTAGCACTTCCTTCCAAAGATTCTGAAGTATTTTACTGTGGGAACATTACCAAACCATATCTCATATGGTGTTTTGTCAGCGCCTGGCCTCAATTGAATTCTATTGATGGTATAGACTGTTGTATTGACCGCATCTCTCCAATAGGTGTGTGCAACAATTCCTTCTATCATAATGGTGCGTGCTGTATCAAGAATGATCCTATTCCTTCTCTTTGCAATTCCATTCTGTTGAGGGGTTCTAGGTGCACTTAATTGTCTCTTTATGCCATGTTCTTTGCAGTACTCATAGAATATGTCAGAGGTGAATTCTCCTCCTCTATCCAATCTCAAACATTTTATCTTTAGTCCATATTCATTCTCAACCTTAGCTTTGAATATTTTGAATTTCTCAAATTCTTCTGACTTATCTTTCAAGAACGCAACCCACATCATCCTAGTATAATCATCAAAAAAAAAAATGAAATACCTTTCACCATAGTATGATCTTGTTTGAGTTGGACCACATAGGTCTGTATGAATCAGATCCAACTTGTTTTCTGTTGAATTCTGCTTACTCTTGAAAGAATTTCTCACATGCTTCCCCATCACACATTCCCTGCATATAGTATCAACTGGCTTTTCTATGCTAGGTAGATCTCTTACTGCCTTTACATTTCTTATCTTTACTATGTTATCAAAATTGATATGACATAGTCTTTTATGCCATAACCAACTGTCATCAACTTTAGCAACAAAACAACTTGCTTCTGAATTGAGTTTAAAAACATTACCTCTTGTCTTTGAGCCTGATGCAATCATAACACCATCCTTGATGTTAATGATGCATTTGTCATCTTTGGACTTCAACTGATATCCTTTTCCAAGTAGCTATCCAAAACTGAGAAGGTTATGTTTCAAACCATCAACATAAATAACATCATCAGTACTATTATTTCCATCCAAGGTGATGGCTCCTCTACCAACTATTGGTTTAGGAGTGTTGTCTCCAAATCTAACCATCCCACCATTGTATTTGTCTAGATGAACAAACCTGCCTTTATCACCTGTCATGTGATGTGAACAACCACTATTTATAATCTAGTTTGTCCTTATGTTAGCTTGTGAAATCAATGCTAGCTCTTGATTCTCTTTCTTATCTTCATGAATTGTCTTATTATTCATTTTGTCTATGATAGAAATGAATCCAATTTCTTCTTCACCTGATTCATCATCTAAAACTCCATCTCCACCATAGTAGCATTCCTTAGAGTACTTAGGCTTGTAATCCTTTTTGAACTTTATAGCTCTACTAGGACACTTAGATGCAAAGTGACTGATCTTGTTACATGAAAAGCACTTAAATGGTAATTGACCTTCATATTTTCCTTTTCCTTTCTTTTCTCTTTTGGCCATCATAGCAATGAAATCATCTAATGTTTTCTCTTCATCATCATCGTCAAAATTACCAGAAGTGTTTGCAGATTTCTTACCATGAACTATTGCTTTGAAGGCTGTCTCACTCTTTGATTTTGTCTTCAATCTTGAAATCTCAAAAGCTGAGATTTTGTTGATTAAGGTCTCTCTCTTGAAATTAGATGTAAGATGCATGGTCTCATCAAGGATGTTGATCTTTCTTTCATATTTAGGAATGAGAGTGGTCATTAACTTGTCCATAATGTCCTCCTCTGAAATCTCTCCACCATTGTTTCTGATTCTAGCAACTGCTTCATTTATCCTTTGATTGTAAGATCTGATATTTTCCTCAGGCAACATCTCTAATGCATTGTATCTTTTCTTCCATGTCTTTCTATGCACATCCTTTTCTTGTTTGTCTCCTTCAAATATGTCTTCTAGGTGCTTCCATATTTTGTGGGTTGTATCTACCTTTTTTATTTCTGAAAACTCACCATCAGATAGGGTGTTGATAAGAGCTTCTTTTGCTATAGCATTCTGATGAAACAATTCCTTTTTCCTATCAATAGCATCATCCTTTGCAAGGTCTTCTAAGGTGGGAATCTTAGCATCTTTGATAGTTACATCAAAAACTTCAAAAGCAATGCACTGCAAATGGGTCACCATCTTGTTCTTCCAATCAAGATAATTCTCTCCATCAAAATTAGGACTTTCTTTCCTAAAGTATGCCATCTGATCAACCTCAAGCTATTAAAATTTCTCTCTGAGGCACTTAGCTCTGATACCAATTGTTAGGAATAGTCCCAAGAGATAACTGAGAGGCGGGGGGGTGAATCAATTATCTACAAGTTTTAATTCTATATCCAATTAAGTATACTTAAACATAAAGCATAAACACAATAAAAGAACACATGAACACAACACCAATATTTTTGTTACGGGGAAACCCAAATAGGTAAAAACCCTGGTGGGAATTGACACCCACTAATATTCTGCACTAGTGTATAATGATCCTTGTTAGAAGATCCTTAACCCTGTTAGGAGTTTCTTTACAATATATTTAGTACAATAGACTTGGTCAAGGGTTGGACCCTATTAGGAGTCTTTTACAATTGTCCTTGTTAGGGGAGAGGACACACTGTCTGAGAGTTCACTGCTCAAAGGGGTGAAGGCTACAACCTTCTGAATAACAGATACACACTATATCTGGATCTTGGTGAATTGCGCTTTGACCTGCAGTCTAGATCAGTTCCAATGTATAACACAAATACTTTACTTGGTCACATAGACCTTCTTTTGATGGCTCAACACTTCACACACTCTGCTCTACACTTCTTAATCAACTATGAACCACACTCAAGCAATCACAAATGACTGCCTATAAATATCTATCCTCTAAATGATATAATCAAGTCGGCCTATTAGAACCACCTTGAAATCATATTAGAGAAACCATAACAAACTCCAATAAACATTGGGTCAGCTCAACTATGCATGCAACACATTTTGGGACCTATCCAATAAGATAATTGTAGACGCATGCTACACACTGTCGGCTCTACCAAAACAACTAGATCTTTCTTCTCAAGTTGAATTACTTCATGTGCTCTTAACCAAACATCAATAACTATCCTCTAAGCTTAAATCCAAGGGCGCATACCCTAAAGATAGGCACAACTCAAGAACCAATAAAATCTCTGTCGGCTCTTTTGAATAAACATAGGAAACTACTACTGGCGAATAGCGACTTCATAACTTCACTTCTACTGAATATCAGACTATGCGTCCATATCTAAAACATTAATAACATGTCTTCAACATATATCCAAGTGTGCAAGGCTTCATAACAATTGTACGGACAACCATACATAGAACACTGCCTGTTACTCTATTAGGAACACTATTGACACAAGCTACTATATATTTATCTCAATTAGCAGTTAACCTCTACGCCCATGAAATCATGCTGATATCATGTCCATGCTACATATACTGAAATCTTACTACATAAGACTTCCATGCATGCTACTTTCCATATGTTGTCATCAATGACAAACATACAGTCAGTACTGGCCTACTAGAAAATCTCCAACATAACCTTCTCTGTAATCTTCAATTCCACAACATCACAGAGATCTACAATCACTCTAGGGTCCAATCTTCTTAGAGGCATCCTTCAAGATTTTCAAAAACCCAAAGCAATAAGTCACCAACAAGGTCCTGGTGCAAACATCCTCAATCTGTTTACACACTCAAGATCTTCAAGCTCTATTACCACTTGATGCGGGACAGGTAAGGAGGATCCAATTAAGGATAGTCCTCACAAGTAGCGAAACACCACAATGTAGAATAACACAATAAGATAATTGTTTTCAACTAGATTTTCATTAACATGCCCAGCTGTAAGGCCTTTCAAATTAGGGCCAAATACAATCATAAGTATTTCTGCAAGATCCACAAAGATCCAATCTAACTCTAGCTAGTCCAGCTCTGAAATAAATTAGCAACTGATGGAAACACTAAGGAAAATTTGAACTTGAGCTCGCAAGCCTCCAAGAAATCTCCTTGTCTCCAAGCAAACAACCACTAGCTTGACTATTACAAACTATTAGATAACAATCTGATCTTCAAGATCTCATAGGATCTAGATCTAATCATTGACTTCTACTGACTCCCGTCTACCTAAACAACTACCCCAAACAATCCTTAAATACTAATCTTTAGCCACAAGTTGGCTAGCTGACATAATTAACTCTTAAGCCAAGTCGGCTCCTATTACAAACAAATATTAAATGCAACAACAGTCAGCTCTCAAATAGCCTTACAAATATTTAATTCTCCATGTCATCCATAAGATCTACATAGGAGAATGCAACAAAAGATACCAACAATAAATGCACCAAGTCAGCCAACCAAATCACCAAGAACTCCAATCGGTAAACCAGAACTACCAAGTGCTAGAGAAATAACCAAGCACCAGTGAAACAACCGACCAAGCCAAGAAACATAGAGAAACATAGGCATCACTGAGCACAAGTTCCATCGAGCACAAGAATTTTCACCGAGTTCCTTTAGCAACCGAGCTTCCTTCAATAACCAAGACCATTGGTTAAAGCTGCAACCGAACAACATAGAACCAAAACAATACACCTCCATGCAGATTCACTGAGTACCCTAGAATGCCCCTGCATCAGTTTCATAAGTTATCTAAGAGATGCTTGATGATTTTATTCACAAAATTCTTCCTTTGGCTAGTAGTGATGCTTATTGGGTAGCCAGATCAAGAAATGATGTTCTTGCAAAGGAATTTAGTCATTGTATTTGTAATACAATATTTAATTGACTCCACATCTATACATTAGTAATGATGAATCTTTCTTTGAATAAATTAACTACAGGACTCCTTTGGGAAGTTTGAGCTATAAAAAAATCTCAAAAGGAAAAACACAAAATAGACCATCCTTGTTTGGACTAGTCCAAATTAAATTTTAATGACACAACAAAGAAATCTTAGGGTTTAGCTACTACGAGAGGTGTGATCAAAGATGATGTCAGGTTTTTCATGATAGCTTATAGTGGTGGGTTGTCCAAGTATATAAACAACCAAGCAGAGGGAATGGGCATTTTCGGGGCTTAAGATTTCACTCTCCATTGGGGTAAGATAACTTTCAATCGAAGGGGATTCCAAGCTCATCATCGATGGTGTTAAAGTGATTTCCAAGGCCAATTGGTCCATGGAAGGAATTATAGGTGATATTCACAAGATCCTGTAAGGATTTGACTCTTTTACTATAAAAAATGTTTATAGCGAGGGATTGATGTTGTAGCAGATTCCCTTGTTGGTGATGATACAATATGGAGGGGATGAGGTGTTGGTGAAACTCTATTTAACTCCCAACTAATGTGCAAACTCTCTTTATTAGAGATTGTCCAAATCCCAAGAGAGATGACATGTAACACCCTACTTTGGAACTAGTGTATCCTCCTCTATACTTTAGGGTGTTGGGTGTCCCTTTACCCATACCTATTAAGTTATGAGAGAGATTGGGGAAAGGGCCAAAATATTTTGAATATGAATACAAGAATTATGATGTGGTAGGTTAGTAATACTTATTGGGAAGCCATCACACAAAGGGGAATTAATTACAATTTATGGTATAGTTGTATGCCTAGGAAAGCTCTACATAATCATATTAATTACATTAATCTCAAAGGGTACCTCAAAATGATGAGTTGGCATTACGTGATTAACATGAGTCCTTTTTTGGGGAGGATGGTTAAATGATTTCTTCCAAGAAAATAGAAAATTATTTCTCGTCTTTAAATTGCTTGGCGTTAATAGCAACTTTCCTTTTCCATATCAAGAGTTACAATTCTCATTTCAAAGTTGATTTTCCTTTGTATTCTATTATTATTATGGGGGTGACCACAACCACATTGAGCCAGGAAAATTGGACAACTCAGGAATGACCCTACAATGTAGAAAATATACAAGGAGGGCAGGGTGGTCAATTTTATTGATTCCATTAATGGGTTTGATGAGGGAATCTTGTTGGAAGATTGTTGAGCATGTCAAATTTTTGGATTTGGGTGTGTTGATGTTAATTTTTTGTCATTGATGTCAACATACTTGTTGTGTCAAAATGTGTGTTCAGGATGTTCGGTAAGGATAATTTTAGTTGTTCAAATGATATACTAAATATATTGAGATTTGATGGTGAGGTATTGCTCTGGGAATTTTTTAGATCACCTAAATAGGTTTTCCAAGGTTTGTTTGATAGTTTGAGTAAGATGTGATCAATTTTTTGGTCATTGGTTTCGCAGTGTTCTTGTGAACAGTGGTTGTGTATTTGGTTTGGTATGACTTGGATGTGATGTTTTAGAGGTTGAGAAGATGGTTATTGCATGATCCCTTATCATTGTGATCACAACTAGTTTTGTTCATGATTCAAAGTACATCAAGCTATCTTTTTTTTTTATGTCTGAGTTTGGTATTTTAGTGTTCTTATAAATTAGAGTTAAAGATGAGTTTGGATTTCATATTGGAGATGATGTGAAGGTTCAAGATGGTATTCATGTTTCTTGTTGGTGTTCTTGGATTGTGTTATGATCATGTTGTTGGTTTGCATTGGTTGCGGTGATTGAATTTTCTGCTTTAGTAGTGTGTTAAAATTTCTTCATTTAGGTCCTAGCCGACTTGATGGAGTAATGTGTTGTGATTCTTGGTGATGTAATGGTGATAGTATAGCATGTTCAAGGATGAAGATTTGGGTATTATCTAAGTCTTATCCAAATTTATTTGGATCACATTTAGGATTGAGCATAATGTTTATATCTTTCATTGTATTAGGTCTCAGCTAACCTAGTGGTTGATTATGCTTTGTAATCGGTATAAATGAGAGATTGTTTTGTAATTGATGTGGGTGTGAGAGAAAGGATTGTGTATATATGTTTTTCACTTAAGTCAGAGTTTGTACTTCATTGGAACTGTACTGGCATATGAGATGTTATTTATCAGATTGGTTGTAAGGACTGTATGTCCACTCCTTTGTAATTGAAGTCAGATCAATGAACATGACTAAGAGCCATATCTAAGTTTGTATTGTGAGAAATGAGCTTTGGGAAGTGAGCCTACAGATTGGGTTGTAAACTTGTGGCTGTAAGTGCATCCCTTTTTCTCTATTTTTCTCTTAACTGAGTAGTATTTTTAACATAGTACACTCATCTAATGGGTTTGACTCCCACTGGGGTTTTCCCTTAACCAAGTTTCCTCGAGAACAAACCTTTGTGTTCTGTATTTTGTGTTCTGGATCTTGCATTATTGTTTATCTTTCAAGTCTAAGTGACTAAAGTGAGATTAATGTAATTAGGTACACATAATTGATTCACCCCCCCTCTCAGTTGTGCTTGCCTCCTTTTGGGCCTAACAACTCTTTGCCCAATTTTTCATCTCTTAGGATAACAAGAGGGTTTTAGTTGGGTGCATTTATTTTGATATCAATGAAGAGGCCATCGTAAAGGCCACTAACCTTTCCATTAAGGGTAGGAAATAGAACAAGACCAACTAAATAATAGACAATGGAAGTCTTAACAAGTTCTTTAAGGGTAGTGGAGCTCTGGTAAAGAAGCAAGGTAGTTATGATAGGGATGAGTTGGCCCCTCCTTGGGACTAGGTCTATTATATGATCATGAGGTACTTTACTCTAGAAGGAAATTTTAAATTTCACTAGTATTACCATATGTCACTTCTTAATCACTTTAGGAATCTTGAAATCATCTATTTTCTATTTTTCTTGTTGAATTCTCTTGAGAGCTCTGTTGGATGTCAAGGATAGTCTCTACTAGGGTAAAAAATAAATTTACTTGCACTAGGGACTTATTTTCATGATTTATCATTTTTATTTGTCCCTTTTCCCTCCTATGCCAATCATTTTCTATGAGGCCCCTATGTTAGAATCTCCCCCCATCAACTAAAATTATTGGCATGTCTCCTCAAAACAAGAAGAAATGTATTAGAAACCTATGAGCTAGAAAAATTTCCTCATGTCCAACCACCCTAGATTTTTTGAACTCTGATGTTGCTACCCTTGATTTTAGCCTTAAAGGAAAAGACTATTTTCTATCTATCTCCAAGAGGAAATACAAACCCCCCTGCTAAAAAAGATAATTTCAATGTCTAGGTGGTTAACAATGATAATGATTAGGAGGTGGAAGAGGAGAATAGTTTCCCTCGAAGATCCAATTGATAAATAAGTAAATCTACTAAAAAAGGGAAAAAAAGATACTTGTCGATTATGATTCTGAGGAAGACACAGAACATGAGAAATTGATAGCTAATAAGGGGGCTGAGAAAAATAAGAACATGAAGGATGAGGATGTGGAGACTAATGAAAGTGGTATCTCAAATAAATTGACCTCCAACAACTCAAACCACACTTTTGATAAAGTGAAGGGGGTACCTTCTGATCCTAGTACCGAAATACTACCAACTAAGTAGAACTCTATTTTGTCTAGCTTTGACATGGCATCCACCTCAAATCTGGAAATATTATAGAGTGAGGTGGATATTATTAAAAATAGAGTTAGCGAGGTGGAAAGAAATATTGGAAGCGTTTCCAAGTTTAGTCTTTGTGTGATGCATAACTCAAAAACTTCTATTTTCTTGATACAACAAAAAAATCTTGGGGAGGATGAATAGGAGGAAGGAAATCATAAAGACTTATTTGAATTCCTCACTGATGATTGGTCTCATGCACTATAGCATCCAATTATGATATTAAATCCTCACACAAGGTTTAGCGAGGAACTAACCCCCTACCCCTTTGGGGATTTCTAGTATATTTTTTCTTATAGCCCATGTGTCTTTTCGAATTGTTGTTGATCATGCTACAACTTTGACTATACTAGTAGTATTTTGGATAGGTTTTTAGTTTGTTTTCTTTTATTTGGTACTACTCTATATTGTGGTGATAACTTTGATGGGTATAAGATTTTGAACTATGGCCTATGTGTATGTCTTTTTAAGTTTTGTTCTAGGATGATTTTGATGTTTATTTGATGTTAGTGTGTTTTATATGTATACCCTCAAGCTACAGCCTTGTAAAGGTCAACACCCTAGTTTATGTTGCTAATTAATATAAAAAAATTAGCTAGAGGGTTTATGTGTGTAGTAAAATTAATTGTTCAATTTTCAAATGGATTTCTTGCAAGGACTAGTTGTAGTGGAATCTCATCCCCCACTACGGGGCATCTATTTTGCTAAAAAATTCCACACTTCTTTCTATATGTTTTCAATCTTTGTGTATGGTCGATCACCATATCGAGTGATGGAATTTTTATTTTTGTATCATCTTGTAATGCCTTCATGGACCTCTCTTAGGAGTTATTCCCATTTGTGTGCATAGGTAACCCTCTAGAGTACATCATATCTCCTTCTCTTATATAAGGCTATTTTATTCAAAGTGCATGGTAGTTATTTTCACTATAATAATTATTTTTCATAAGCATTTATATCTAGAGGATTTTTTCCATTTAAAAGAAACTTAACAAAATTATGTAATTCTTTTAGGTTTGTTGTGATTTCAAAGAGATGGGTCCCAACCAGGTCTTCTTCATCAGCTTCCTCAATCTCTTCTCCTATCTTAATCCTTGACAAATAGTTTGGTCTCTGTTTATTTTTAAGTTTAACCATAATGGTGAAATTAAAATCCTAAAATAACAATAGCCATTTATATATATTCCCTTGTATCTTTTGGTTCCTCCAACTCATAACTAAGATAGGTTTAGATATTTTCCTTCTCTTATCAACAAGTATCTTAGATTAGTGACTAATTAACAAGGATCACTCAAGAAATGAGAAAATCCCCCTACTCTTTAGGCTCTATATGACCTAGGTGGGTCGACCTAGTAATAATTATGGATCTCAACTAATTTTAGAAAAGTATTATAATTCAATAGATAAATCTCAATATATTTAACTAAAACACAAATAAATGCTTCCAAAATTGGCTCTATTTTGGATATATGCCACTCATATACCTTTAAGAGTGAAAATAACTTAAACCTACAGCTATCAACAATAAAATAAAGATGATCTTCAGATTTTAGTATTTGGATCCATCCAAGGTTTGCACAAGAAAATCTAGTTGACTAGTCCCTTATCCATTCATTGAGTCAGCATGAAATGACCACTAATGACAATGACACAAGCACAAAATCAATGACCTTTAAATCATTATTGTATTAAAATAATGAGATCTAATTTGAACATGTTGGTAGCATTCTTCTTAATCTTGAAAGCATTACAATAATCTCCAATATTCTAGCTAAAAACAAAATTTAACATGATCCTACAACTGAACATTTGTCAAAGAAATGTGCAACAAGAATCATTCAAATCCTTGATTTTTCTGACTCAAAATAAAATTAAACACATTCAAGAAACACTACAACATGTTTTAACAAGTATACTACAAAATGGTTTTCTTGCCTTCATCACAAAGCTAATTACAATATGTTGAGACTATAATTTAAAAGAAAAACCAATTCTAAGATAACCTATATAGATAATTACATTAGAAAAAACTATAAGTGGAACCCATACTGAATGAGAATAAAGAAGAATAAGAAGGAAGATAAAAGGCTCTAAATGTATTCTAATTTTGACACATGTCCATCTCTCCATTTTATCTTCACAATCTATTTTGACTTGCACTTTCCCATTTGATTTCAACTGAAAATATCAATTCCCTTTTTATATTCCCCTTTTTCCAACTAAGAATATCTGCCTTTGTCTCTAAATACCACTGAAAATAATATCTAATTTCTCTTTTTTTATCTTATCCCCTGAGCTCTCCCATGAATATGTTGTCATTTGCAACTTAAAAAAAACACCTTCCTCATAATTCTATGGTTCTCATAAAAAATGTCACATTTGGTGAGAATAAATCTTGATTTCACTTTATGCCTTTTACTTGGTATGTCATGTGGAAATGATTTTACTATGTGTGTTAATATCTCCCTTGATGCAAAATTTTATGTATAAATTTCATTTACACAAATATTTTCGCATAATGATGTCTCTATCCTTTAGATTTTATCAACTACACATAGACTTCTGTTGGGAAAAATTAATTACCCATCCCTCTGAAATTCACACTTTATAGTGAATTTGATTTTTTCACCCTTGTGTTACATTTATTTTAGAATTAAAACCCTCAACACAATACTTCTACCACATACTTATCCTCTATGCAATTTTTATTGCCTTCCACTATAACATGATTTAAATTGTGAAAATAAATTCTCCTTAAAATTTTTAATTTGGATGCCTTACCAATGAAAAGAAACTCACTTCTTAGTGAAATTTCTTTACAATTACGTATAACAATGCCTTTAGTAAAAATATACCCTTTTTGCTCAAATATTTATCTCAATATGTCTTTACCCCAAATTTCTCATTTCACCTTCATGTCAAATATTTTTACTAACTGTGATTATTTTCTACTATTATCCTTGCACTTTACATATTCCCATATGCTGAAGTCCCTATCTTTTATGTGAACAAACCCCAAATGATAAAAACATCATTGTAGAAAGTTTTCCACGTGTCTTTACTTTTATTTTCACCCTACACAATGAACACCAGATTTATACATGGAAAGCCCAAGATGCAATAAACCATGGAGAATTTTTTAATTCTCAATTATGAAATATTGGTTAAGGTGATTTTTACAAAGGGTGGCTCACTCCAAGTTTCTCACTACAGGTGGGCCCATTGCCTAGCTATCAAAACAGGAAAAAAGGCTCACTGTTAAAAGAAGAATAATGAAAGGGAATCCACCATTGAAGTAACTATCACCAATTGCAACACCGGAAGAACCCTATATGATCTACTACCTTTAGTCACACACTTTCACATACTTAACAATATCTATATTTTTAATTTCATATTCACATCTTTCCACACACATGAACATAAAATAGAATCATCTTATACATATACCATTTCATACCTTCATAATCTTCTAAGTCAACCAAACATAATTTAAACATAATTTAAATTAGGTCACCACAAATTATTCCCATAGTGGAAAGGAATAAAACATGGACCACATAGAAAATCCTTTCTTAAAATAACATGGTACCCATTTAACATAATATCCAGAGCCAAAGAATAGAATTTACATGTTACAATGCATACTATGTTTCCAAAGCATGTTAACCAATTTCAAAATCGAATAAGCTCAAATGAGTCCATCTCATTATGTTAAATATGAATGGGACCAGGATAAACACAACCAAATATAAATCATTACAACACAACATCTAGAGTGTGCCAACTCGGATCACCAAAGCATCAATATAGAACCTTACCTAATCAACAAAGGTATGCCGAAATCAATGAAAACCATTAATGTTAACAACAATAACATCACATCCACAAAAATATCCCCCTTTTTTATTGATGGAAACATTCATCAACGACAAACCAAACAACTCAATATCAACATCAAGACCTATTTTCTTCTCCCCCTTTGATATTGAAGACAAAGGGAAAAAATCCCCCTAAAAAGCTTACCCCACTCCCCCTAAGAGGAAGCTGCCAAACATTGATCCATCTAAGAATGATCATATAATACCCTAGACCAATGCACACCCTAATGCATATTAGTGTAGTTTATGAAGGGGAAAAAATCCTAACTTATGCCAGAGATACTCAAAATTATCTTTGCATAATGGTTTTGTGAAGATATCTACAATCTTCTCTTTTGTAGGTACATATTCAAGTCTTACTTCACTATCCAATACCTTCTCTCTCAAGAAATGATATTTAATGAATATATGTTTCATTCTAGAGTGTTGTACCAAATTTTTGGAATTCTTATTGCACTAGTATTATCACACATAATTGAGATTGGTCCATCAAATGATATGCCAATATCCTTCAACATTTATTTCATCTAAAGTACCTGAGTGAAACATGAGGATGATGTAATGTATTTAGCTTTAGCAATAGATAATGATATAGAATCATGTTTTTTACTTGACCATGTAACCAACCGAGAGCCAAGGAAATAAGCTCCACCACTTGTAATTTGCATGTTATCAACACATCTGTCCCAATCAACAACAGTATAAGTTGTCAACATGAAATCTAAATCATTGGGATACCATAATATGAAATCTTATGTTTCCTGCAAATATCTAAAGATTCTTTTTACTACAATAACATGTGATTCTTTTGGATCTTGTTGAAATATGGTTGCTAAATAAAAATAATACATAATGCCCAGTCTATTAGTAGTTAAATATTGAAATCCTCCAATCATTGACTTGTATTTACTTATGTAAAGTTTGGGTGAATCATAATCTTTGTCAACTTACATCTGATAAGAATAGGTGTACAAATCAATTTAGTATTCTCCAATCCAAACTTCTTCAATAATTCTCTGGTATACTTGGAATAAGAAATGAAAATTCTTTTTTTGTTTTGATTTACTTGTAATCCAAGGAAGAAGTTTAACTCATTAATAATAGACATTTCAAATTCTTTCTGCATTTCATCTACAAATATTCTGCACATATAATTATTTCCTCAAAAAATTATGTCATCAACATAAACTACAACAATCAAAATTTGATTTGAATCAAATCTTTAGTATAAGCCACTCTCAAGATATCCCTTTTGAAATCCTTGTCCAATCAGTCATACTAGGATCTAGGTGTTTGCTTCAATTTGTACAATTCTTTCTTCAATCTAAAAACAACATCCAGATAACTTTCAGACTTAAATCCTTCTGATCTCTCAATGTTTACTTCTTCCTTCAATTTTCCATTCAAGAATGTTGATTTTACATCCATTTGATAAATTTGGTGTTTAAGTGAAAATGGATGCTAATTAATTTAACAATATAAACTATGTGATATGAATTCATTAACTAAATACTTCCACACTAACATTAAAAATACAAGAGAAAGAGGGGCTTCCAAACATAACACTTAATATAACCCAAGTTAGATTATAAAAAATCAAGGAGATAAAGGGATGCCAATGCTAAACCCAAATTATATTACGGAAGTATGCAAGAAAGTCCTCTTCATGCAATGTAGGATTTGATTAAGAATGTGTAAATGTAAAAGTGCAATTAACCAATTGATTTAATGAGGAAAATAAGATAGATCTAGATGCTAAATGTAAGAAATCAACCCAATTAAAGATGTGAAAATAGGTCTAGATTAAGAAATAAAATGAATGATAAAGTAATCACCTTGAAATGTGTAGAGGAATGTGCCTTTTTTTTTTTTCTAAAAACCATGGATCTGAACCTATGATAGAAATTCTGACTACAGATTGGCGATCACAATAGAAAACTCTTAAAATGTTTCTTTTCCTAGATCTCTAAGAATAGGTCAACCAAGTCACCTTGTTCAAGAACAAGTCGACCAAGTCACCATGTTCCTAGGATACTGTAGCAAATCTGACCCAAATTCTTCAGAAATGTCTCATCAAGTAGTCTCTAGGTTTGTGGTTGTAATTCTGATATCCTATTCTTGTACACATAAAAGCTTGTTTTTGGGTTTGGGTGTATGAGGGTTTTCCTTTGTCAAGCCCTAGATTGAGGAATCAACCTTGAAATTGAAATGTAAATTTAATGATAAAGGAAATGCTAACATGTAGTAGGATTGAATATATCAAATGAAAGATACAATTACATTTGTAGATGTCATTGAATTTGAGATGTGATCAAATATGCAAATATAATAGCCTTGACTCAAAGAAACCAAAAGATAATCAAAGAAGTCAAAACCTCATGTATAGGAATGTATGTGACATGCGATAATGAAGGATGGAAGAACTTGAATGATTAGGGAATGATGGATCTCCTCCTTAGAATCCAAACTCCACTACCACCTTAAAGGAAGAAGCTTGATGCAAGAAGGAAATGCTTGAATTTGATGAATGCTTTAAGATGCTTGCTTGAAATCTCACAAGTGCGTGTATGCTTTCTCTTGATTTCTTGTAGAATGATAATGTAGATTGATGGGTGTATCATCAAAAAATGGAAGCACTTCCATTTAGGACTGATTTAACCCTTCGAGTAGGTGGTCTGGGGTCATCTAAAGAGCCTTGAGTGGGTATTTGACTAGATCTAGCTTTTCCCCCCTATTCTGCTTCTCTCTCCACCTATTTCCAGCTCCTTTCTAGCACCTTTTCTTGAAGATCTGAGATCTTTGACCTCAGGGTCAAGGATGACCTTCTGGGTCAAGGTTGACCTTGACTTTGACCTAGGTCAAGGATGACCTCAAACCTGACTTAGGTCAGAGTTGACCTTGACCTTGACCCTAGGTCCAAATTTAAGATTCTAGAGGTTTCGGGATGTTGGGCTTTGGAAAGTTTTTTTTCTCGCTTTCGGGTCAGCTATTTCGGATTTCAGAATGGTAAAATCTTAAATTGTATTTAATCTAGGTCCATTTCTAGGGGTTAAGGCTTAATTGAAATTTAATTCCCCTATGTCAGCCTCTCTAGAAGTTTGTGCCCTAGACTAGTATAAAAGGAAGCCTTCCTCTCTCATTTCAATCCATCTTTTTCAGCACCTTTTTATAATCTCTCAAGTGCAATCAAGTGATCAAGAAATCATCAAGCAAGAAAGAAGGAGAAGGAAAGAATTCAAGGATTCATTCATCCTCAAGCATCCAAGCATCCAAGCATTCAAGATCCAATTCATCAAGGAGATCCATTGATAGCCATTGAAGGATTCAATCTCTTTGGAGCCCTCTTGTTGAAGATTCCTCCATCCACATTCATCCAAGCTTCTTCCTATTCCAATATCCACTCAAGATTGGTGTTGAAGATCTAATGCAATTGATTTGGGACATCCTACATTCAACTCTATATTCATTTGGAGCATCCATACTTGTGGATTCAAGGATTTGAATCCTCCACAAGGACTCCAACATAAGAAAGATCCAAGTGTGGGACAACGAATATCAGTGCAGATCTGAGTACCCTTTTCGGTGAACTTCTGGGATCCATGAACAAAATTTTAGTCATAATAGTGCATGTCAAGGATGAACTTTTGGGTTAAGATTGTACCTAGGGGTAAAGATCTTACCCCTGTCTTGGGTCAAGGACAACCTTTCTCAAAAAAGAAAAAGGTTTCTGGGTTTTCTCTGTTTCTGCATTTCCAACCTAGATCCAGTTGCATAATTCCCTGAAACTATACATAGACATTAGAAAATAGCATTTTCCAAATCTGTCATACTTGAGGTTAGCATTTGTTTTCAATTTAATTAAGATTCCAATACATACTTACCATAATGGAATATAAGGTTATCCTCTTTCTTCATATTCTCCATCGATTGATTCATCTATGTATTGACCATCCTCTTATGGTTAATCAATTTGGATCTTCCTTTGGGAATTTGGGGTTAAGAAGTATATCTTATATTCTCATCCTCATCATATTATCACATCACACTCATTTTTGTTAGGAGAGCACTCTTTGTTCATCCACATTTTGGTGACCACATTGTGTTCTCCTACATTTTGGTGAACCCGACGTGAAAAAATCTTTCTTTTATGGTGTTAGATCTTGCATGTATTAGGTTTCTTTTATGTGTTTGCATCTCATATAAAATAAAAATACAAAAATATTCATTTGTTCATGATTTGTGTTTTCTTAGTTTAGTTCATTTGCATTGATCAAAATTGGATGAAAATTAAATTCCCAAGCCTCCTTATATGTTGATCCCTAAGTTTTTTTGTCCATTAGTGTCTAGGACTTAGTCATTTTATAGGCAATATTGGTTGGTCATCACTGCGACCGAGTCATCATGTTAAGGTCGAGTTATGTCTAGACTTGTATCTTGTAAAATTACTGAGAAGTAGTTATTGTCGAGAAAGACAGTGGTCACTGAGTACTTTAGTAATAGCCAAGTAGTTCTATGTTGAGTTGTATGGAAGTGTCAGTGTCGAGCACTAGTATATGAAGAACAGTTAATGCTGAGTGTTAGAGACTTCATATGCCGAGAAAGCTAGATTTGACATATGTGTTTGTAATGGCACAAACACTTAGGTAAACCATTTTGGCCGACATATATACCATATTTAATATTTGTTGAGGGAATCATGAACGTGATTATGCCTTATATTTGTAATCATTAATCCCTATGTAAGCTATGTAGCCTATCAAATTTAGGGAATGCTTAAGTGGCATAAGTAGAGAATCTAGATCATTGATCTTGATCTAGAAGATTGATTTGTTGTCTATATTAGATGTGATCTTAAACCCTAAAAAATAGTATGGGTGTGTATGAATGGAATGAAGGTGATCTCATATATAGAACAAAGAAGTATTTTGGTGTAGGCAAAGATCAGTCAAAGTGACCGAGAAAAGCAGTGAAGGGCAGAATGAAGATATATTTGATTGAGGAGGTCAAAAGAATATTGGAAGGAGAAGATCTATTATCAACATCACTATGCAAACTGAAGGATTAGGTACTGATATATTTTAACAAGTGAATCAGGGAAAATCTCTTAACAGAGTGGTCCTCACAGGCCTATGTAAATCTCTTAATCGAGTGCTTACTTTGTTGTAAGTTTAAATCCTTTTACCAAGGTAGATTGTATAAGTCTTTAAGCTCTTAACATGGAAGACCCCTCATAGGGTAGATCATTAGTTTATGATAAAACTTTGTAGCCCTAATAGGAAAAATTTAATACTGCAGTAGTGAAGATTTGTGGGTGCCATCCCCACCCCAGTTTTACCTTTCAAGGGTTTCTGGGTAACCAAAATATTTGTGTTATGTTTCAATTTCATGGATGAAGATTAGATTGTTAGATATATTTCAGTATTGAATTTGATGTTTTATGATATGCAAGTGAAATTTATGTCAAAGTGGAATTAAATAGTAGATATCTGATTCACCCCCCTCTCAGTATCTCACTTCCCATATTATATTTCCAACAATTGGTATCAAAGATGAGTCTCTTAGAGAAGTCTAATCACTTGTGAGTTAAGGTCTTGGAGATAGAGGTATATTAGTTGGGAAAGATTATAGAGAATAAGAAGATTGACATTCAACTTGCATTACATTATCTTGAAGCAGCCATAGGTGAATTGAATAAATCCTTAAGAAGGAGAGAATTTGCAATTCAACAGAATGAAACACAATATCAAGAAGAGGATACTAGAGGTCTATTTGACAATGGAAATTCTACTAAAAGTGACAAAGATATAACAGATCTTCTAGAGAAAAACAACATACTGAGTGAAGACATCAAAAATCTGAAGAGAGAATAGGAAAGTCAATAAGTAATATTATGTGAAGTAATTGAACATAAAAAGAAAGATGAAGAATACAACTCAATGGTTGAAGAAGACAAAAGAAAAATGTCTATAAGACTTGATGAAAGGAAATGTGACATGCAAAGGCTAAAAAATAAGCAATTGGACATGGTGAATCAACTACTATTTTCTAATCAAAAGTTAAGTAGAAAAGATATGAAAATCACAAATATGAGATCAGAGAATAGTCAACTAAAGAATGAACTAAGATCTGAAAAGGAAATCAATGAAAGGATGAACAAGCCAAATGAAGCTATGAAATACTTTGAAGAACTGTTAAGGTCGCCAAGAAGATCTAGTGATACTTCTGGACTTGGACATGATGAGCACCTGTCATCTACTCAAGAAGGAGAATCATCAAAGCATGGAGAACAAAGGAATGCAAAGTCAAAGAACAAGAAACCCACATGCCATCATTGTGGAAAGCTAGGACACACATTGAACATCTATAGAAGAAAGAATGGTAAGCCTAATCCTAAACAAAAGTTTAATGGAAATTGTTTTAATTTTAAGAAACATGGACATCAAGCACATGAATGCAGGTCAAAGGTTAGTAATCCACCTACCTCACCTAGATTTCAAAGACATTGTTTTAACTGTCAGAAATATGGTCATAGAGCACAAGAATGTAGATCCAAAGCTAAATGGACATCCAATAAGCAGAATAAAGAACCTAGGAAAGGTAACACATACAATTGGGACTACTATACATGGTATAGTTATTATTGTGGAGAATATGGTCATATTGGAGTAAACTATTTGAAGACACATTTTAGAGGCAAATCCAAGAGTTGGATGAGTGAAAGTTTGGTCTGTTACAAATGCAATAAGATTGGTCACATAAAAAGATACTATAGAGCACATGCACTGAGAAATGAACAAGTTAGAAATGAAGAAACTATTGAACAAATAAGGAACCAGATGAATAAGACATGGAAAAAGAAAGAAGAAGAAAGAAGCAATGGAGCCAGTGAACCTGAGATCACCCAATCCAATGGATCAGGTGATCACACTACTTCAAACTAAGAAAAGAAGGTGTGTGAGAAACTAAATCTTATAATGATTTATTTTACATCAATTCCTGACATTTGATATGTTAAAGTATATATCTGCATAAATTAAGATGCATTAGGACAGATCTGAGAAAGTAGTCATATTGCACATTTAATGTTGAGCATTAGTATTTAAGTACATAGTGACCAAGTCACTTAGTGTATTCTAAGCTCCTGTGGTAGTTGAGATGTGATATGTAGTTAGCTGAAACTAAATGGTAGTATTTACCAAGTACATGATAACTGAGTCGACATAAGAAGGACGAGACAACTATATTCACCTACTCAATGTACATATCATTTAATGAAGCCTTAATTTGACTATTTGAAGTTTATAAAGCCAAATGTTACTATGTATTCTCATTTCACCAATGATTTGAGAACTTGCAGAGAAATTTCAAGGTGATTAACAAAGATCTATTTGTGCTAAGTGAAATTTGCAAAGATCTTTACAGCATGTCATCGACAAACATCAAAAGGACTATTTAACAAGGTATTACTGAGTAATTCAAATTCATAATTTTAACCCTAGATTTTAGAAATATGACATCTACTTCATCTGCTGCAGCCAAGAAGTAAGGAAAGGAAGTATTAAATGTTCAACTTGTAAGGAACGATGCGTGCAAACCATAGAAATTTCAAGCCGTTCTTGAAAGTGCGATGAAGGGAGATCTCACGGGTGCCCTATCATCGATCCCTCCTAAGGTCTTGATGATTAATGATGTACGCTCATGCTACATGTGTAAAATTGGAGAAATAGGAGGTTATGAGCTAAGGGAGACATATGACAAGTTATGGAACAATAGAGTGTTGAAGGATGAACATCAGAAAGTTTTTGAGAAAGGTTTAGTGTGTGCCCTCAATTTCCTGTGAAAATTTAAGGTTGAATGGATCAAAATTGTGTTAAGCAGAGTTCATGACATGAAAATATGGATGGAGGGTGTACTGGTCAAGATTACTAAGGATATGATACACCAAGTCACCGCTTACCCTAGTCTAACAAGGAAGAAGACAATGAGATGCTAGAGTAAAGAAATTATATAGACAAACACTTAGGCAATGTGGAACAAATGAGGGATGACTATTTCCACTATCACTGATCTAGAAATATATTTTGTAGTGAGAGTGATTTCTCACAAATTCTACCAGTCTAGTAGGCTAGACAGTTTTCCCTGTATTGAAGTCAACCAAGCATGGAAGATGGTGAAGAAAGATCACACTTATGATCTTGCTGAGATGCAATTAACCTAGCTTGCTGATAACCTTACTTCAATTAGAAAATCCAAGAATTCAATGTGTAAGTTTGGTTCTCTTCTTACTTGTTTATTCTTCTATGTTCAAAATTATTTCCCTACCATTGGAGATGTTGTATGGAATAAGGACCGACTAGTCACCCAATAGATAAATGAGTTTATTGATTAGTTAGGAGAAAATTTTAAAGTATTATGGATAGTTATTTTGTATAATTCAAAAATAAAATAAGAAAGAGGAGTAGGATCCCTATATCACTAGTTGAGAAGCACTACAATGACATATGTTTCTTAGTTGATACTAACTATACATAAGCTTAGGATGTTATACTGAGAGTATTGAGGCTTAGGCCATTACCTTATGAGGTCAATGTAGATGAGACAAAAACAACCATAAATGCTTTAATAGCCAAGTAAATTGATGGGAAGGCTAAATTTCTTGGGACTTATGAAGAATCTAAGTCTAAGATAACTATGGGGTTGAAGTCAAAAACCATGGAGAGAAAGAGAAATAAACTAGTTAAGAACCTAGAAAAGATGCTAGGAGAAGGAGAAGAGGAAAATGAACCTCTTGAACTAACACAAGGGTTAGGAGAAGATAAGACTAGTGATTCTGAAGGAAGTGATGAGGAGGAGATTGAAATTCCAAAGAAGGGCAAGAAGGCATGAGTTGCCGAGCCTAGAAAGAAACAACTGTAGAAACAAAAGCCCTCTCCTCCTATATTACTTAGACCAAGAACAAGGGAAACTTCTACTGTCACAATTGCTGAGCCATAGAAAAAGATACTAATATCAGGAAAAAGGAAACCTGTACAAACTAAGGTCATGCCGAGTAATCTCAGGAAGAAACCAAGAAGGAAGTTAGTCTTGGAGAAAGATGATGATGATGAAGAAAGAAATACTAATGAAAACACAAAGGTGAAAGCATCATCACAGAGATGTCAAATGACTTTGGATGAAATATGCCATAATATCAAGAGCACTGCTAGATTAGCAGGCTTTAAGCAGATAAAACTTGAAAAGTTAAGCAATGAGGATAAAGAGAAAGTTGAAGAGGAAATGCTTGAGATGTTGTGTACATTCAAGATGACACCTTTATAGATGGGGAATCTCATCCCTAAAGAGCTATAAAAAAGAATTGATCAGAGATAGCAGTATACCATGATGACTGAAAAACATATAAGGGAGAGTACACTAGCATAGGTCATGCCACATCTATCCCCAACATAAATAAATAAATAAATGGAGCAATACAGGAATAGGTTTGTACCCAAGCTCCGGGCCTATTCTATTTTACAACATAAGGTTGAAGATGCTGTGAAATAGAGCAAAAGGTTATGGAAAATCATTTTTGGACTGATAATTGAGAAGACTTCATAGCTGAGTGAAGGTACATCCAGTCAAGTGGAGTTAGACAATAAGGAAGAAATTGATGAACCAAAAAATATAGAGGAAGAAGTAGGACATAAGGCAGAAGTTAGTGAATCACAGGATGTGATCAGGATTGTGGATATCACTAAGGATACCCCAATCAAAACAAATGTATTAACTGAGGAAGAAATTAAGAGTCAAATAATTACTAAGGTAGCCTTAGATACATTTTTACCGAGCACTAATCCTGTATTAATTCAGATACAAGACTATCCAAGGATTGAGGGTACATCAAATTTGGACACTACACCTATAAGCTCTCATATGGTCATAGTTGAACCACAAGCCTCACAGAGTACCAGTGCCAAGAAATAGGACAAGTCGACAATCACTACTCAGAATGTAGTTGTCGAGGAGGAAAAGAAAGAACAAACAGAGGAGAGTCTCAAAGATCAAGTAGATAAGTCTGCATTAGTATTAACAAGTCCTCATGTGGAGGAAAAGAAGAAGACTAAAGAAGAGATATCAAAGGAAAAACCAGAGCCTAAGGAACGAGAGGCCATAAAATCTCTTATATAGTTGCCGAGTGGGAATACACCGAAGAAGAAATCATAGAAGAAAAAGGAGAAATCTCTAGGAACACAGATTACACTTGATGAATTTATAGTGATTCCTAAGTGGGACATTGATAACTTAACTTATGAGAAAATGCAGATATTACAAGATCTCTTGAAGAAGAAGAGAAAGAAAGAAGAGTTGAGAAGAGAGCATCAACAAAAATAAGTCTTGCATGAGATTAAAGGTATATTTATTGAACCTTTTGAAATGGATGATGTGAATGAATCAAAATGTATCTTAGAACAACTCATTCAAATTGTTAAGAAGGTGAATAGTGATGCCAGTGAGGCAAATGAAAAACTTATGCAGTGGTTTGGGAGAAAGTTTGAGACCAAAGTACTGGAAAAGGTTTCCATTGAAATAGCAGTAAAATTGGTAGAAATTTCTGCTTTAGTGACTAACTTAGAGGAAGTTGTGAAAAATGTTCATTCTCTATATAAGAAGTTATGTAATGTGGAAGATTTCAACAAGGAAAATCAAGAGTTGATTGATAAACGACAATTAGACTTAAAGTCTACTAGTTATTCACTGAGCATGGATGCAAGCTTCAACTCCATTCACTTCAATAGGTTACTACATGCACATGGAAGATTAGCCGAGTTGATGGCTAATGATGGACAAATAAGAGCTATGATAATTTCCATACAAATAATGTTGACACCTCATCTGGAGATTATGCAGAAGGAATTAGCAATGTCAAAGGAGTTATTACAGAGAGACCCTCATCTCTCTATTGCCAAAAGCTTAGTTGATCTAGTTGCCGAGCTAGAAATAAAGACATAGGTTTTGGAGTCTATCAAATCAGGATGGGACAATGCATTAGGTATGATAATGCAGCCCCATAAACCATTTTTGTATAAATATTTCAAAACCCCTACACCCCAGTAGCTTTAAGTAATGAAAACAAGGGGGAAATGATATGCCATGACATGAATAGCAGAAACATGGGAAATGACATAAGGAAACCGCATGAAATGAATAAGGGATATGAAATGTTACATACAGAGAAAATAAAGTGAGAAAAATAGAAAGGTATGACATACTATTTTGTAATTTATATATTCAGTTGTATGTCAAAAGAGTCTTATGTATATATATGTAGAATCTTTTTGAAGACCGAGTCAAAGTCTTAGGGGGATTTTTTATATTACTAAGTACTCTTTTTGTAATGTAAATGTCATGAAAAATAATTTTTTCCACTAATGTTAAAGGGGGAGATTGTTGATCCCTAAGTTTTGTTGTCCATTAGTGTCTAGCACTTAGTCATTTTCTAGGCAATGTTGGTCGGTCATCACTACAACTGAGTCATCATGTTAAGGCTGAGTTATGTCTAGAATTGTATCTTGTATAATTACCAAGCAGTAGTTACGTTCAAGCAAGACAGTGGTCACTGAGTACTTTAGTAATAGCCAACATTTTTATGTTGTGTTGTATGGAAGTGACAGTGTCGAGCACCAGTATATGAACAACTAATGCCAAGTGTTAGAGACTTCATATGCTGAGCAAGCCAAATTTGACATATGTGTTTGTAATGGCACAAAAACATAGGTAAACCATTTTGGCCAACATCTATACAATATTTAATATTTGTTGAGGGAATCACAAAGGTGATTATGCCTTATATTTATAATCATTAATCCCTATGTAATCTATGTAGCCTATTAGATTTAGGAAACACTTAAGAAACATAAGTAGAGAATCTAGATTGTTGATTTTGATCTAGGAGATTGATTTTTTGTCTATATAAGATGAGATCTTAAAACCTAAAACCTAGTATGGGTGTGTATGAATGGAACGAAGGTGATCTCATATACAGAACATAGAAGTATTTTGATAGAGGTAGAGATCAATCAAAGTGACCGAGCAAAGAAGTGAAGGGAAAAACAAAGATATATTTGATTGAGGAGATCAAAATAGTATTGGAAGGAGAAGATCTATTATCAGCATCATAGTGAAAACTAAAGGATCAGGTAATGAGACATCTTAATAGGTGAATCAGGGTAAATCTCTTAACATAGTGGTCCTCACAGGCCTATGTAAATCTCTTAATCGAGTGCTTACTTTGTTGTAAGTTTAAATCCTTTTACCAAGGTAGATTGTATAATTCTTTATGCTCTTAATAGGGAAGACCCCTCATAGGGTAGATCATCAGTTTATGATCAAACTTTGTAGCCCTAATAGGAAAAATTTAATACTACAGTAGTGAAGATTTTTGGGTGTCATCCCCACCCTAGTTTTACCTTTCAAGGGTTTTTGGGTAACCAAAATCTTTGTGTTATGTTTCAATTTCATGGATGAAGATTAGAATGTTAGATCTATTTCAGTATTGAATTTGATGTTTATGATATACAAGTGAAATTTATGTTAAAGTGGAATTAATAGTAGATAATTGATTCACCCCACCCTCTCAGTATCTCACTTCCCATATTATAGTTCCAACACTTATATATTAGTTTTCAGGATTGAAAACAAAGAAGGTCCACCTGGGAGAAAAATAAATCAATCAGCAAACCCGAGGCACATATGACCCCACAATCAAAATCTCTTAGGGAAGAGGTCGGCCTAGTTGACATATTCCAAGAATAGGTCAACCTGGTTGACCTATTCCCAAGGGGGAGCCTAGAAAGGGGTCCTCGAGGCCTCAGAGAAGGTGCAAAAAGAACTAGGAGAAAATGAAGCTTCTGGAAGATATGGCCAGAAAGGTGATAAAATAGAACCTAAAGGACCATGCCAGAAGATGAGAGATGATATAGAAATAATGGAAGGGCTAGGAAGAAGAAAGAGAGACTAAAACCATGCTAAGGAGGGCTAAAAGGTCTCAAAATGAAAGTGCATCTATTTTAAGACAGTACACTTTGAAAATTTTAAAAGTTGCAAAAGCTAAGAATATCCTAATCATTTCCATCCGGAAACAAAGGTATATGTTTGTTCAAAATAAATACATTCAATATTAGTGTAACCTTTGCAAACCAATCTTTCCTTTTTTATTGTTACCTTTCCATTTTAATTCATTTTGTTCCATAATACCCACTTTATTCTAATTACATTTTCATCTACCAATATGAGCACAAGTTCCCAAGTTTGATTTTTGTCTATTTGATCAATCTCTTCTTCCATTTCCTTCATCTAATTTTGATAATTGCATGCTTCTTCCATAGTCTTTGCTTTAATTTTCAAGAGTAAATACAATAATAATTGTTCTTGAGTATCTCTACTTCTTGTGATAATTCCTTTATTCTTATCTCCAATAATCTGATTTTCTGAGTGGTTTCTCTATACATACCTTGGGGTTTAAGTTGTAGATGTCGAAGCTTCTTTGTCTCTTCTTCTTTCTTATCTTGTTTTCCTTTTTCATCAAAGTCATCTTATCCATATTTGGTATGTCTATCAATATTTATTGGAATATCTTCATTAACTTTCACATTTGTACTTTCAACTATCTTGTTTAGTCTCTTGTTATAACACTAGTGTAATTTTATTTTTATAGAGTATCCCAAAATTATAGTATCTGGACACAATAACCCATCCAGAATAACCTTGGATATAATACCCCAATCACAATAACCCAAGGATAAAATATATCAGTGTCATAATAACCCATGGTGAAAATAACCCATAGACAAAATATCCCCGTGATAATTAATATGATGGTTGCAAGGGTACTTAATATATAATAATATCATTGCTATTTGTATGTAATATATAGTAATATCATTACTAGTGTTTGATTATGATATATGATATATGATTATTTCCTTTCTGTTTGTTATTCTATGTATTCGAAGTTTTTTCTATAATCTTCATTGCTATAGTGTAATCTTCATTGCTAATTCTTAATTTTTAAGTTAGTTTCATTTTTAGTGATGCCTTAAGGAAGTGGGAGTGGTGGTGGGATAGGTGATGATAAGAATCTGAAAATAATTATTAGATGAAATAATCCATGCACATGTAGGCCAAATGGGTGTATCTATACAATATTTTCATGTCTAAATCATTATTAAGTCATTTATTCTAGAGATAGTTCATTCTAAATTATCAGGTGAATTTATTATCATTTCTATGATAGATTGGTTTTTAATTGCTTATTCTTGGAAATTTTGCATGTGCATGCTTTACTATGTATTCTCCAGGTTTATTGACCTAGTAAGAATGACAATTTGACCTTGCAAGGTTTTTGAGGTTCCCAACTGATTGATTAATGCATCCATAGTCATTACAAGTGCTTATTTTTTATAAGGAGATTCATTTACTAGAAAACATATAATATTATGACAAGTTTGGAAAATTTCCTTTCTAATTTTCAATCATTTTGATTATTGGCCTTTTGATCCCAAAAAAATTTACAAAGTTGAATGTAGTTGCAATAACATTTAAATGTATGTTTTCCAATTTTTTTTGAATTTATGCTAGATAATAGGAAGAAAGGGTGATCAATATTGTAACACAATGACATCAAATGCATTAAACTAGCACAGTTTAGGGCATTTGATAGCTAAGTTATCAAGGTAACGTATGGTTTCATTCGATATCTATTTGTAGCTCAATAAGGAATTCACACACACACACACACACACATAATGTATATTGGTAGTTATGATCTGTATGTAATAGACAGTAATATCATTACCTCATTAATTATAGAACTGTATATTGTATTTTAATATTAGCATTGATTAGAATTGTCACTTGTTAATGATATTACTATATAGAACCATTACTTTCTTTATTATAAACAAACGCCAAAAAACACTTATTATTATAATAATAGAAGAAGTGAAATCTATTAAAAAACATTGCTTCTCTTAGAAGAGGCATTTCTTTTAAGGAGATGCTTAATTTGGGAAGAGATATATGAAGTATGAAATATAGAGGTGGGGAGTACAAAATATAGCAAGTTCAATATTAGACTAAACAATTAGACTTGTAAATTTAGTGTGGGTTGTGGTGTGGGATCGGAATGGGAAATATAAAGAAATATATATTGGAAATTCTTCACATTTTTTAATATATGTAATGCCTCTTCAATTTTTAATAAGCCAAAGAAACAAGAAATTACTTGTTTTAAATGGTCACACATATTTATTTTACTGAAAAGGCATTGATAAAATGATCTAGTGTTGTACGAAATATTTTACAAATAAATGTTCAAGTTGGTGCTATACTACGAGACAAATAGAATTTGGTGGTGTGATAAGCAATACATAACATAATCATGCTCTAAAACCTAAGATGATCACTTCCAAACACAAATTGAATGAAATGAAATACATGGTGTGCTTGACTCAAGATTCTAGAAGAAATATCATTTTTTCTTCATGTTCTAATATTTCATTAATTGTAGCAGGAGCAATACCATCAACCAATTCATTGTCCAAAATAATTCAAAGAAAAAAATTAAAATTTGAAACGTTCCCACAAAATCCTCAAACATCAATAGATCTTATCTTACCAATTGAATATACAATTATTGATAGAGGGGGTAAGTTTTTTTTTTAATGACAGCAATGATGAGAATCATTTTTTAATATTTACCACCACATAGAATTTATGATTATTGAAATAATCTAAAAACTGTTTGAATGATGCTACATTAAAAAAAATGCCAAGTATTTTTCAATAGTTGTACATGATCCATGGCTTGAAAAATGATCTAATATTTCTATTGATTTATATTCTTATGACCAACAAAATAAGAACCACATATACACAAGTATTTGTAGAATTAAAAAAAATCAACCTAATCTAAACCCAAAAAATCTACTTATTGATTTGGAATTAGGTTTCATGGGAGCTATGTTTGAAAATTTTCCAAATGTCAATATTCAGGGATGTTTTTTTCCATTTATCTCAATTCTTGTAGAGCAAAGTTCAAGAAGAAGGTCTACAAACACATTACAGTGTCAATGAAGTATTTGAATTTTAGATCAAGAAACTTGTTGTATTAGTTTTTGTGCCTTAGATAGATGTAATTGATGCATTTGAAACTCTTTTTAAATCTCCTTATTATATATAACATGAGGATAACTCATGTCATAATTAATTATTTTTAAGACACTTGGATTTGTAGACTAAGAAGATGTAACAAACGATCACCCAGGTTTCTAATCATAATGTGGAATTTCTATTTGACTATTCAAGACGATCTTCCCAAAACCAATAATACTATTGAGAGATGTCACCAAGGATTTAGTGAATTTCTTGGAGAATCACACAACTCAGTATGAAAATTCATCAAAGAAATGAAGAAAGCATAGGGTCTCCAAGAGAATAAAATAAAAAAATATATGGTTGGATACAATAGGAAACCAAGCAAGAAAAATTACCATGAACTCAAAGAAAAAATGGTTGATGGTTATGGAAACTGTAAAATTTTAGATTATATATATGTTACAAGTGTGGTTTTCGTTGCACCAAAAGATCAACTTATTAATGCCTAATACAACCACTAGACTTATGGAATCCATAGGATGTGGTTAGTCCCTTGTCATGAATCCTAAGGGGAGCAGTGCCCATTTTTCCAACAATCTCCCTCTCAATGTTACCTGAGGGGATCCAAATCTGTGCCCAAGCTCTGATACCACTTGTTACAAGTGTGGTTATCGCTGCACCAAAATATCAACATGTCAATACCTGATACAACCACTAGACTTATGGAATGCACAATAGGTAGTTAGTCTCTTGTTACAAATCCTGAGGGAAGTGCTGACCATTTTTCCAACAATATAAGAGGTGTAGCTCTTAATTTGCAACTATAATTTACAATTTGAATAATAAAGTCTTTTCAACAAAATTCATGTAATCTAAAAAATTTATTTTCCTTCCTCTATAATCTTACGAGGATATTTTGTCCATGGGTTATTTTGACCACAAGTTATTTTTTCTTACGTTATTATGACCTCAGGATATTTTTTCCTTGGCTTATTGTGACCAGGTTAATGTTTCCATGGTTATTTTGGCTGGGTTATCATGTCCTATAACCATTTCCTTAGATATAAATATTTCCTTGGTTATCCTTACGATTGGTTAAACTAGCATAACATAACTTGCTAGCCTATTTGACCTCTTCTTTGCATACATTTTCACTATTGATTGACTAGAATAAAAAAAATTTCTAGACCATTTGAACTATCCTTTTCATAGCTTGACTAGCATAACACAACTTGCTAGACCATTCAAACTCTCATTTGAAAATATTTTTATGAGCTGACTAGCATGCACTACAACATCAACTCCCTCTTTACATTTTTCGATGGGTTGAACTAGCATAACATATTTTTCTAGACTATTTACCCCTGTTCTATTTTCCTTCTCTCTCATAGATCACCCAGCACAACACAAATGGCTATCTTGTATCATCCATGATTGTCTTCTTCTCTCCTCCATGATTTTGTAGCATAACACACTTTTCTAGTGGGTTGAATCATGTAGTCTTAATTTATATTTAATGTGTGTTATTTCTCTTTTTGTGTGACTACTTGTTCTTTTCAAATATCTTTTTGAGCATGATACTAGCGGTTAAGACATTTTCTTTACTGAGGTCTCTTCAACTAGTTAACTGGGAATCTTAGTAATCTTTAGGATTTTATTTTTTTCCTTGCACATGGTTGTATGAGTTAAGATCCTTAGTCTCGAGGCTTGTACCCTTAAACCTAGTGATGTCTTATCTCTTTGCAATTTTCCCATAATCACATCTTTATCTCTTTCTCTCTCTCATTCTTCTACTTTACCATGACCATAAGGTGGACTCTTAATCCTGCTAAAGTGGGGGCTAAATATAGTATCCTAAAAAGCTAGAACCTATAATTATGTGCTCAATTTGGCCCTATTTTAACATGTAGGGTCTACCACATTGATTTTATGCTCTACTAGCACTCATTGGACCTTTATTAATTTAAATTAATATTATGATTGATTTTCACCAAAATATTATTGTGGCCATTTATTATAAGTATTCCCCTCAAATTATTTCATCTCCTCACTTTAAGATGGGTCTTACCTTATTTTGAAGTTTGAGACATTTTTTCCACATCTATCAACCTTATATATACATGTGGTAGACCTTTTCATAATATAGAACCTATTATTGTTCTCTTATTAAAACTTCATTTCTTTTTAGTGAGAACATAATCATTTCTAATTATGTACCCTCCTTGCTGAATATGTACCCATGTGGGCACTATGTTCCTTACATTTCTGATTAAAATTTTAGGAGCTGGACTTTATGGTTTCACTCTCTCAGAAGGTATACCCCATAGGTAAATACAATTTTTCTAAGTCATCCTAAAGGTGATTTTACTTTGAGATCTCTATATAAATCTCTCCCTTTCCATTCATTTAACACACAATTACAACACAAGGAGATCATATCAATTCATGCATCCTAGTTTTCAATCATTCAAGGAAATTTTCTTCTTCTTTAAGCATTTGTGGAAAACTACAACATTCATGGTGCAAGGAATATTTTTCATGACTTTATTTTGGATTTTTTTTAATAGTTAAAGCTATTACAATAATACTTGTGATTGCATCCAAAGAAGCATTGCACCATCAAGTTATAAGGTGATTTATGATTCATGTCTAACTTCTATTTTATATCAACAATATTTCCTTTTTAGGGTTGATTCCAAATAGGGGTTTGACAAAGGCAAACCCCTTTATCCAACCTTCTTCCCCATTTTTCTATGTGTAGGTACATGTTGTGAACACATCAAGACTTAATCCAAGAAGTAGAATGCCTATTAGGAAGATTGCAATGAGATTCGAGAAAAACTCCTAGGTATAAAATTCCCGAGGCATTTTGTTCCTAAGAACAAAAAACCCAAGGATTTTTGTTCCCTAAAAATTTTCTCCAAATTCGGACTACAGGTTAGTACAGTCTTCTAGACCCCATTTCAAGTCATTACAGTCATCTGTCTATTTTTTGTCAATTTGTATTTATTGAATTTGATCATTTTTATTATTTAGCCTCCTATCTTGCATCATCATAGTATTTTCCCTCAAATCAAAGTTTTCCCAATTCATTATTGTGAAGGATCATTGTACTTATTTAGTACTTAAGTCCTACTTGAGCCTATTAGGTCATTTTCCTTCTAATTGTGCAATAGCAAATTGGATCAACTACCTTGCTTCCCTTTTTCTATTATACACTATTCAAAATGATGTAGAAAGGGAAATGGAAGATAAGAGAATAGAGGATTTAGTTAATGGATGTGAAGTAAAACATGCCTAGTTGAAATTGATTCCTAAAGATATTGAGTAATGTCTAAATGAAGTTGTTTCTCTAAACTAGTTCTATTATAGAAGACTCATCTCCACCAAGAACATTCAAGATCAAATTATTGTTGAATGTCTTGGATAACTGAGAGGGGGGTGAATTAGTTTCTTATTAAAACCTTTCTCAATTTCACATATTTGGATGAAACTATTTATGCTTAATTTACTCAACCAAATCATATAAAAATAAATAAGCACACACACAATAAACACCATGTTTTTACATAGAAAACCCAAGATGGGAAAAACAATGGAGAAGTTAATTCTCATGAATAAAAACACTAATTAAGGTGACACAATTTATGGCCACACCACACATATTGCCTTGAAAAAAAACACATTACCAAATAACTTCTTTGGCAAGCTCCTAAAGAAAGCTGAGAACCTGGATATGGAATGCCAAGAAGAGTTGTTGGATGGTATTCCCAATATTTTGAATGCTGATCACAATAGAGCTATTACTACTATACCTTCTATGGATGAGATTCAAAAGGCTATGTTTTCCTTTGAAGGAGATAAAGCCCCTGGTTCAGATGGTTATCCTCTTTTCTTCTTTCAAAAGTATCGAAGGATTTTGAAAAATGATGTTACAAATGTTGTTAAGGAATTTTTTGGGGCAAGAAGAATCCTCAAGGAACTGAATGGCACCTTTATTGCTCTGATCCCAAATAAAACTAAGGCTGATAGCTTGGACCAGTTCAGACCTATCAGTTTATGCAATTTGGTGTATATGATAATTTCTAAAGTCCTAACTTCCAGAATTCTCACTTTTCTTCCTTCTTTTATCTCTGGACAACAGAATGGGTTTGTCCCTAGAAGGCAGATCCTAGATTCTATCATCTCAGTCCATGAAAATATACACTCTCTAGCCATGTCTAAGAAGGAAGGTTTTTTACTAAAACTTGACCTATCCAAAGCTTATGACAGGGTTGACTGGGACTTTTTGATGGCTACTCTAGAGGCTTTTGGTTTCAAAAAAAGAAGTAGAGATCTAATCCACTGTTTGGTCTCCTTTGCCACCTTCTCTATTCTTGTGAATGGCTCTCCTACTCCCTTCTTCAAATCTTCTAGAGGTCTTAGGTAGGGGGACCCCCTATCTCCTATTCTTTTTGTTATCTTGGCGGAATGTTTGGGAAGACATATTAGCAGATTGGTTAATAGAGGTGAATTCAGGGGTTTGAGACCTTCTTCCAAGGACCTGATTTGTTTGCATCAATAGTTTGTGGATGATTCCACGATAATGGGTGAAGCTTCTATTAAAAATGGAAAAATCATTAAAAAGGCCCTTGACAACTATGCTGGAGCTATGGGCCAGAGCATTAATTAGAATAAGAGCTCTTTATTCTTCATTAATGTGCTTGAAAAAAGACAAGAAAGATTAGAAAGAATTTTGGGTTGTGAGGTGGATTGTCTCCCAGGGTCCTATCTTGGCTTACCTCTATGCCTTACTCCTCCGAACTCTTTTTGGTGGGATATGATTGATAAATTTCACAAAAGTTTTGCTGGTTGAAGGGTGCTCTTCTTAGCCAGGCTGGTAAGATTGTTGCTCTCAAAGCTACCCTTCAAAGTATTCCTCTCTATGCCTTGAGCCTTTTAAAAATACCTAAGAAGTTTGCTAAAAGTATAGAGAAAATCCAAAAGAACTTTCTTTGGTCCGGAGTCGAGAAAAAGAAAAGAATGGCTCTTATTGCTTGGGAGAAGGTTTGCAAATCAACAAGGAAAGGGGGTCTTGGTCTTCACACTATTAGAAGTATAAATGAATTTCTTATGCCTAAACTCCTTTGGAGAATGTTCAAGAACTCTGGAGAATGGAGCACTATATGGCACAACAAATATAATAGGGACAACTATGACTTCAATAATTTTTTAAACTCTGATTCTATCCAAGGTGGATCGTGTATTTGGGGCAATGCTTTAAGAAGAAAAGATATGATAAAGAAGGGAGTCAAATGGAAGGTTGGTAATGGCAAGAAAATTCTCTTTTGGGATGACACATGGCTGCTTGATAAACCCCTTAAGGAGGTACCTATTTGGAATGAATTGCTTATCCTTTGCAAATAGATTTTGGGCATACATGTGGAGGACTATTGGGAAGGGGACAAATGGACTCATCTGGTCAGGATTGATCCTTCTCTTAGGAGTTTGAATAACCTTTTGAATGTTGTGGTTATTATTGATGATGAGGATACCCTAATTTGGAGACATAATGCTAATGGCTTGTTCTTGGTCTCCTCTCTATACATGCATAACTTTGAAGATAGTCCTGAACCATGTTGGTCTAATGCTTGGGTCAAGGGATTAACTCCTAAAATTAATGTTTTCTTTTGGATCTTACTGCAGGATAAAGTTCTTATAGTTGAAAATCTCAGAAAAGAGGCCTTGTTCTCACTAATAGATGTTGTCTTCGCAAAAAATATGAGGAGAATATCAATCATATGACCATCCACTTCTTTTTTGCTAGGAAAATATGGGAAAAATTCTTTGATATGATGAATCTGGAGTGGGTGTTCCCTCAAGACATTCAGGAGTTGTTTACTTGTTGGAAGCCACCAACTAACAATAAGTTCCTAATTTATTTTTGGAATTTATTCCTTCCCTTCTTGTGCTGGGGGGTTTGGAAAGAAAGGAATGATAGGATTTTTAGGAACAAGGAGTCTAACTGGGATAGTATTTTCCACAAGATCAAGAGAGCTCTGTTGGAGAATTTGGGGTTGATTAAGATTTATCAAGACTTGAAGGATGATTAGGAGGAAAAAGTGTATAAGAATTGGAAGTTTGAAGGAAGGAAGGCTCAAGATACCAAAAGAAGTCTAAGAAGAGAGGCTAGGTGGGACTGCCCCCCTAATGGTTGGGTTAAAGTCAATTTTTGATGGTGCCTCTAAAGGCAACCCTGGAACTGCTGGCTATGGTATGGTTATCAGAGATGAGTATGGGAATTGAAAAGGGGCTATGGCCATTCCTATAGGTTTTAATATCAATCAGGTGGTGGAGGCTAATGCGGCTCTTCATGGGGTGCTATTAGCCAAAAGGAAGGGTTATACCGAAATATGGATTGAAGGGGATTCCCTAAATATTGTTAATTGCTTGAAGAATACCATGACCCCCTCATGGACCATTGCCAATGTTATTAGCAAGGGTAAAAACATTATTGAGTCCTTTGAAATTTTCATGATCACCCACATTTTCAAGGAGGCCAACTTGGTGGCTAGCTGGGTAGCGAATGCGGCTTGTAAAAGCCAGGTGGAAATTAAGTGGAATGATGGTTTTGATCTCCCTTGTGAAGGGTCATCATTAATTAATAAGGAGTGGATGATGAGTAAGCAACATGTTTTGAATGAAGGGTTTATTAATGAGTATTGACTGTAGTAATCTGTGTGACGATCATGAAGGATAGTGGGTTGATTTTGAGATAATTATTGGGATCCTTTGGCATGATTTGTGGGTTCTATAGAACATCAATAGGTTTTATTAAAATCCAAAGGCTAACTTGCAGAGTGTTGGGAATTATTTGGAGAAGGGTTCTCTATTCTCTTACATTGCTATGGGAGGCAAGAAGAGGAGGTGTGAGCCGGTGAGCTATAGTGACTGGAAACAGAACAAGGAAATATGGAAGATTGTCAAGGATGGGGATCTGGCAGTTTATATGGAGAGACTGCATGGAGGGAAAGTTGTCGTGACCTAAAATTTCATCAAAACCTAAAATAAGGGGAGTGTTTTGGTTGGTATGCAAAATATGGAGGTGGCTGAGGAAGTGATAACTGAAGCAACTGGCTTGATGATTGAGGGCATCAACTTCTATAGGGATAGGAAGATTTCAAACAAAGCTTTGGAGGCATTTGCGCCCATGGAGTAGGAGAGGAATTAAATGGTTAAGGTGGATAAGTCGTACTTTGATCCTAAGTGTATTTCCAGGCCTTGGCGCCTTGTTTTATTTTTTATTATAGGCTATATTACCCTGGATGGTCATTATACTAAAATATACAACCATCATCTTATCCTTCTAAACCACTTTTGGCATGGGGTAAAAATAAACTTTCCTTTTTACTTGTTGAGTTCTTTGAATGCCTCTATCCTCCATTGGCAAAGGGACCCGGAGGGTGATCATGCCTGTCATGAAGGGCTCATGGTCCTCATCTTTGAGGTGTTGAAATCAAAGAAGGTAGAAAGACCCTGGCTTAATAGAAAAGCCCTTGATGATTATGACATGGATGGGAAGGATTCTGAGGAACCTTTTATGGAGGACATAAAAGAGGAAGAGGGGAACTCTGAGGAGTTTTTGGAGTCCAGCCCAAAGACAAATAAAAATAAAAGGAAGGTGGAGGAGTCAACCATAGATATGGATGTTGAGGATGATGCAAGTAGGGAGGTAAGCTCTAAGAAATAGGGGAAAAAAAGAATGGAGCCCATTGGCAAACGTACCAGAGCCAAAAAAGAGAAGAAGAAAATTATGAAAAGGGTTGTTTTATCCTTTGATGAGGGATATTCCTCTCAGGAAAAGAGTAATTAGGATGACCATGTGGACACCAACCCTACTATGGAAGAGAGTGTGGAAACTAAAAAAAATGTGTGGGTGGAGGAGAATATCTTGCATGAGGTCGCTTAGGTTGTGAATGACATTGGGAAAGATGGGTATGAGAAGGATAAAGTTAACATGGAGAAGGAGAATGTGGAGAGCTCTAAGGAGAAAATAGAGGAAGGGAATAAGGGTTCTAAGAATATGGAGGGAGGGAATATGGATTTTGAAATTCTGGGATGTTTGGCTTTTCTGACTACCCTCAGTATTATGAAGAATGATATCACTGCGATGAAGACCCATATTCACCAGCTGCAAAAAGAGATGGAGGTTATTAAAAGGATGCACCTGGGGGAGAAAAGGATGGGATAGACCATTGATGAGATCACTGATACTATCACCAGGGCTGAGGGTCTTGCTATTTTCAATGATATAATTACTACCATGGAGGTCAATTTTGAAAACAGTAACGGTATGACAAGGAAAATTGAAATTATGGAAAAGAGAATTGACAAGCTAGAGAAGACTATGGGGAATATTGCTGAGTAGAGCTATGCTATCCCAAAAGCATCAAATGAGCATGTGAAGATCCTGGTGGACAAGCTCGACAATGGGAAAGGAAACCATGAGGTTATGGATAGTAAAGATGATCAGGGCCCTAACAGGCATACGAGGTCCAGGTTCAAGAAGATGGAGGATGGAAACAAGATCGACATGGATGATCTAAAGTTGTCTACTGCAAACATGCAGATTATTGCTAATCAGACAACAGAACTAATGAAATGTGTTTAGACAACATCTTGCTGTCTTGCTTTCCTTTTACTGTCCTTTGTCTTTTCGCTATTCTTTTTGTTTAAAGACTAGTTTGTGTGGTGTTTTTTGGTGCTTTTGCACTTGTTCTACTGGTGCTTTCATGCCTATTCTATTCTCCTATTGTACAAGGTTTCAGGTCCTTTCAAAACCTATTTTTACATAATCAAAACCAAAGCCTAATAAGAAATAACATGTTTTTAATTATGCCTTCAGACCACATCAACACAATCCAAAATAGAAAAATAATGAAACCACATTGTCATAAAGAATATCTGGAACAACAAATAATTATAAACCACTATAAAATCTAAACATCACAAAATACACTTCTGTAACACATTTTCTAGAGCACCATCCTTCCAAAGCACTAGCCTTTGGACCAATAGAACCACACAATCGCATCAATACCGACCACCCAAGTAGTATGTTTTTATTAATGCCAACCATACTAGAATATCAACAACTCTACGGAATAATCCATAATTTTGCAACATCAACAACAACAACTTTGTAACATTGGAACTTTGCAATATTAGTGCTACAACCTCATCAACTCTGCAATGTAAGCAACAAACTCCCCGTATCAACAATCTCCCCCTTTGTAATTGATGACAACATCCATCAACAAAAAACACAATTGCATAGCCAAATATAGTCTCATCACAAAGAACTTTCTCTCCCCCTTTTCAGCAAGAAAAAAAGGTGAGCAACATACACTACTCCCCACGAGGTGAAGCCCCATACATTAGTCCAAACCAAGAATGTGTAGAAATATCCCTAGACTAATGTAGTGCTAGAGATACTCAGTTTGAACTAGGAAAGGGTAATACCCCCAACCTCTCTTGAAGATACTCAAAATTATTTTTGCACAAAGACTTTTATAAAGATATCTAATATATATTTTATTGTGGGTGTATACCCAAGTTCTAATTCATAGTATAACACCTTTTCCTTCAAGAAGAGATGTTAGATCAAAATATGTCTCAACCATTGAATTCCCACTTGGATAAATCCAGCCATGCCTACTCAGAGTGGATAGCATAGAATCTTGGAGGCACATGCTCCCCCTTATAGTGTACTCACTTCTCAAGCACACCAAGCTTTGAGTTAAAGGTGCCATCTCTTTCCAAGGAACCACTCTCTACTAAGATCCATGAAAGTGTGGGATGTCTTCATGGGCATGGGTGACCCCTTGCATCAGTGAATACAAGTTTTTTTTCCATTGCATCAAGGTTTTTAGTTTAGGCTCTCATTTAGGTAGACATGCATGCTCTCTCCCTATTACTAGGGAGCTTCCTTCCTATAGAACACAGGTACTAGGGAAGTTGGCATGGGTAGGCAATTAGAACTCATAGTGAAGCATTTTGGCTCTACTCATTCAACTAAGAGTGGCTTGGATTTAGCCTATTATCACTTGAATCATCCCTCTCACCAACTATGCTAAAGAACTCAGTAGGTAGGCTCTCTCAAAAACTAAAAACAAATATAAATAGTTTTGAAAGGCTGAAAAATTCTTTTTCAAATGTACTACATTAAATACATTAGTATTTTTTGCATGAAATCTTCATCCTGCGAGTGCTAAGGAGCTACACATAATCATCAGTAACCCGAAATCTATATGCTAAGAGAAAAAAAAAGGAAGGAAAGTGAAAAATATGAAATTGAAATTCAAAAGGTGTAAACTTGACCAATTGAACAACATTTAGGTACAACTACACAAGACTTATCCCAACTATATATAATAGAGGCTCAACTATGCAATATAGAGGCCCAATTGTGTGGGTTAGAGACCACGTGCACAAGACCTATAACAAAAAGTGAAAATGCTTAAAACTTGCTAGAAGATGATACAATATGTTGAATCTAGGCTATTAATCATGTTTAATCCATGCAATTATGATTTATTAATCCCATTGATTGATTTAATTGAGAATTGAAAACCAATTTAAACACCTAATTAGACTAGATGTAGCTTTGAATTGATTTGAACCACTTGATTAAATTGAATTTGCAAGTAATACTAAAATAGGTGATTGTTCATATTAATATCCAAATTAAATGTCAATGTTTATTTTAAGAGACCATTTCCAACATGCGTATCCATTTTAGGTCCTTTACCCTTGTTAAGATTCATTTTAGCCATTTAAAATAGCTGCATTGAAATCAAAGAGTTGTTGGCAAGTGGTCAACACATGCACACATATGCACATGTAGGCACATGCACATATGGAATGTTGTCATTTATGGAAACACTTATCAGATTTATGATCACACATATTAGACAATCACTAATAAGTTTGTATACAGTTGATGAAGGAAAAATGCCTGATTCCACAGACTATTCCTATGACCCAATCTGAAGGAAAAGGTTAGCGATCCTCCACAAAAGCCTCCTGATGGCATGCAATCTTAGCTACATGTTGGAAAGACATGAATGAATATGTTTGTAAGGTTGCATGTGTTAATATGATATTATCAAAGAGATATGTTCAATTGATTGGATGCGAAGATAGTAAATAGGGTATAACTTGTTGGCAATCACTAAGGCTGACTTTGTGAGTGATTGGAAAGTTATCTTTGGATGCGGTCTTGGATCTAAGGCCAACTAAGAATATTAATAAAGCATGAAAATTTACATTAAATACTTTTATGTTTTTCTCAAGTAAAGATGACTAGCTTTTTTAATATACCTGTAACAAGGTATAAGTACACAGACACTTTTGTAAAAGTGAACGATGATATGGATGCTAGTACTGATGGATGTGAATTGTGAAGGCATCTAAGGAAAAGAGAAGAGATCAAGAGAAAGGAGAACAAGAGGAGTTATTCAAAGAATACTTTGTTAACTCTTTGTATTTAGGACAACAAATTGTCGGTAAGTGTTGTTGCACCTATTGTACACCCCTAACAGGGTTGATTGCCTTAACAGGGCTTGACTCCTAATAGGGTCGATTATTTAATTAGGATCTCATTGTAAAAGAATCCTAACAGGGTCTGTCCTTTAACCATGACCCGCCTATTGTAATACTCGTCTCCTAACAGGGTCAGAACTCTTAATAGGATTATTATACTTATAGTGCAGATATTTGTGGGTACCATAACCGTTGGGTTTTTTCCCTTAATAGGGTTTTCCTTGAAAACAAATATGGTGCTATGAGTTCTTCTATGCTTGTTTATGTTGCATGGTTATTTATCTTATAATTCTATATCTTTATATGTTGTTTGAAGAAGATAAAGAAGTTTAAGAATTTAGTAAAGTACTATAACACTGATTCACCCCCCCTCTCAGTGTTACCTGTGCATGTGAAATTGTACCTGCATGTGAACACAACACTTCAGTAAAACATTATTGGTTAACAAATCAAAAAATCTGCAATAAAGACAAGTATAGTTAACCAAGTGATTTATTGCCTTCTAGCAGATGTGAGTATGATATTCTTAGAAATAACCAAGATCAATGATGATGCAACACCTAAATGAAGGATTTGAATGATGAAAGCTTATGAGAATGGATGCAATATTAAGCTATATTTTTGAATTTTTCTATGCAATATGGATGAAAAACATGTGAAATGATGTAAAACTAGATGAAAATATGAATTGCAATCTAATCTAGAAATGATATGAATGCTATGAAAATGAATGAAACAATGATAAACAAGAATCTCAAATTGCACAATCTCACAATTTGCTAGATCACACAAGCAAGATTCTCCAAATTTGTGGTCATTTGTAAAGGACCGAGCCTTGTTTATATAGAAATATAGGGTTTTTGAGAACTCATGGAAAGCCAAAAATCTCTCCCTTATCAACTTAGATTGATTGTTGAGTTATCAAGAACTTAGAAAGAGTTAACTCATAAAATCATGCAAAATCAGCTTTTTAACTCAAATTAGGAGTTCATATCACTTTTTAACTCACAATCACATGTTGAGTCCAAAAAGTTAACAAATTGAATTGAATAGTTGATTTAAAGTTTAACCGCTTTTCTGATTGTGCATGGATAATTATGAATTAATTTAATATTCCATGTGTTTTATTCTCAACTTAACTGATTTTTGAATAAAAATGATTGATTTATGGGTTAATCAATTATTTAATCAAACTTTATCCCAAAACTATATCATTAAATTTGACAATTTGATTTAATCAATTATTTTTATAAATTTGATTTATTGTCAAATAAAAATAATATTAATTAGGAATAAATTCAATTAAATCTAATTAAATAGTTAAGTGGCAGAATTAAATTTAATTAATTAAATATTCAACATATTCAATTAATTAACTTTAGGATAAATAAAATAATATCATTTATCGCCAAACAATTTTTAATTTAGAAATAATTAGGATAGATTAGGAATATTTAGGAATATTCTCCGATGCATAATTAAGATAAGATGGATTAGAGTTTCGATGATTCGATGTGTAGATGTGTCTTAGGTTAGGACTTTTATGTCAATTTCGATCGATTTGTCGATGTATGAGGTCAATAGTACTGAAGCCCATTTTTGGGATATTACATTTTGCACGTCTTTGAATTACTGTGTGAAACATAGTGGTTCACAAATTAATCTATTTTTGATGAGATCCAAACTCAGTTATGTGGTGGAAAAATTGATCTTGAGAGGTTAACCAATTTTGAGATAGAAACCGATTGAAAGTTTTTGAAGATGTTTGATTTAGGTCCTGGTTGACCAAAGAATCTAGATGATGTTAATGGTACCAACAATGAATTGGTGATTACAAAAAAGTGTCAAAACACCTGATTTTGTACCTATGATTACGAGGAAGTGACTGTCCTGTCAAAAGGATGTCAAATATAAACCCTTCAGTTACAAAGAATCAAGGAAACAACACTAATGAACTGATGTTTATGAAGAGCTAATACAATTCACAAGATTAAGAGAACACCAGATTGATATGAATTTTGATGAATCTGATATGCACCAAGCAATGTGCCCCAAGTGATGAGGACTTTGATGAGTCAGCAACTAGACATGGTTGTTGTCTTGATCACTAAAGGAAATTTGATTGACAGATTTGATTAATGATGTGAAATACCATGCCCCCTTTGGTATGAAAATCAAAATATGGCAAGAAAGCTAGCGCGAATTGATTAGAAGCAAAGTAATCAATTGTAGAAGTGGTTGTACATGTCTAAGGATGCGTTCTGCATCGTTTAGGGGTCCTATCGACCAAGTTTGACTAGGTTTGACCATGAATTGACCATGGTTGACCAAGTTGAAATTTGAAGAGTTTGATGTGAGATAATCAGTTAAGTTGAATACTAGATTTCTGTGATGTTACGAAGGTTAGTTTTGCAAGTAGTTAGCCACCTTGGGTCCTAAAATTTTAAATCATGATTTAGAAAAACTAAATGATCTTAGATTTTGATTTTGATCCTAAAAATGGATTCAGAACATTGAAATTAGCCAAGGGTACAATTTTCATGCAAAACGGAGCACTTTGAAAAATTAGGTCAAAACCTATATAAGGCCCAAAAGGGTAATTTTCAATTCATTTTAGCCTTTTGAATTTATAAACTTGTGGAGCCCTGTGAGATCCAAAATGCAATTTCCTATGTCATCTCATCATTTCAAGTGCTTGCGGCAATTTTAGAGACCGCGTCAGTATGGTAATCTGGTAAGTGGACCTTTGTGCATTTTTGTGAATTCAAATTTATATGTTTTTATCCTTTTTAGGATCTTTAGGACGAATTTCAAATTTTTAAATTTTTGTCTCACGCAAAGTCATACAACAATCTGTGGGGACTCGTACGAAATTCCAAGTCCAAATAGAGTGTCATGTCTATTCTTGTAGTTTGTCATATGGGGGACACCCATCTGTCGTACGACATTTTGTCAGGTCCCTCAAATGTCGTGCGAGAACTTGTATAGTGTCATATGACCATGAAGTATCATATGGGTAGCTGTACATTATCGTACGACAATTGGCACCAGTCTAAATTGTCATATGGAAAACATAGAGTATTTTTGAGGTCCTTAGGCCAAATTTTCAAAATTTTTGATTCCGTAGCTGAATTCTATAGCCTTTAATGCACTTATTGATATGCTCATTTTCTCATTTTGTGTGTATATAACCTAATTTTTGAATGAATTCTAAGAGTTGTCTCATTTCTATGTTGTGTAGGTCTTGTACCCAGATGTCCATGCTTGTATATCCCATCTAGCTACATAGAGACTCTTCCTGGCCTTACCTGATTTGATGAGAGTGCACCTTGCAACATGCGGTTTTGAGTATCTCATCAATTTGCCTAATATTCGAGTGAACCATGGATTGATCATTGCGCTCATTGAGAATTTCCACTCAGAGACACAAACCTTCCACCTCATGATAGGGGAGCTTACAGTTACTTTGGAGGATGTATACAAGATTCTGTGTATTCCTTTTCATGGCCCTTGCCCGAACTATATTAGTGCAAGTAACATAGGTTTGGCAGCCTTCCGTACAATATTTGATGTAGAGGAGCAGATCTCGCAAGATATCTCATGGGAGATGCTTGTACAATGATATAGGTAGACCCATCATCTAGAGTGTATCATTATAGGGATGATCATGGGGATCATCATGTCTAACCATTAGTAGAACGGTCTCCTAATGGGATGGGCTCTGATGGTTCAGCGTTTGATGGTGAGTCTTGCAGGGTTTGGGTGAGGTTAGTGCTTGCTGGCTCACATGTTCTTTGAGATGCATGAGATCATCTATCATGAGGCAAAGTCATTTGCATTAGGTGATATTGTGTTATAGATATGGGCATGGGAGCATATTTCCATTTGTAGAATGATTTGTGGAGATGAGAGGCAGCCTCAAGAGCCACTCATATATAGGTATTCTAGATTTGTCATGCAAGTTAGGATGGGGCGTACTAAGTACTGGTGTCGAGTGCTAGGCAATATGATAGTCATGACATGGAGACCATATCTTTGGATAGAGGCATGGCCTACAACTCGTGCCCAGTTTGGATATTTTTGCCAGAGTCGTATATTGATAGGGCAGTCTACCACTATCTTGGAGAGATGTTTGCTCACTCGCATCTAGAGATAGTATGGTCTGATTTAGGATGAGCCACAAGATTTTTCCACCTATGCAAGACATGTGTGAGAGCTTGGTTTAGGATGGGAAGCTTAGTTATCTTATGCATTGTGTATCTAGGAGTACAGTGGACTACAAGCTAGGGATTGGGACTATCAACCATAGGTACTTGATGTAGGGGTCACAAATGCATACATTGCATATTTGGCAGAGCATCTGATAGACATTTGTATGATCCTACAGAGCTGATGCAAACCATGGAGGAGGTAGAGGATGTGACTGGTGCCCCTATGGGTAGAGGATAGAGGATATGTGAGGTACAAATCCTGATGGTGCACCCTACACCACTGAGGCCGAGAGCTATGGGGAATCCTCTGAGGCCAGGAGGGCATATGAGACCACCCACTATACCACAAAAAGCTCCAGCAGGTAGACCAACAATTTTGCAATGTCGGTATACTAGAGGTAAGGTTGGGACATTAGGCAACATTGGTAGGATAGTGGGTTCTAAGGAGGTACTTGGAGCACACCAGGGTGCAGCCATGGATGATGTACGAGATGCACCTAGTTTTGACCTAGTAGTGGAAGTTCACCACTGAAAGGTGCAGACAGATACAGGTGCTGGTGGAGGTGATGAGGCTATGGAGGAGGGTGAGGCAGTAGTAGAGGCAGAGCCTAGATTCAGGTCAACTCCACATGATGTCATCAGGTGACTCTGACATCAGTTGAGGGATAAGAGATCACATAGTTTATCACTAGAGGTACAACTACAAGAGTAGGATAAACAACTCTGAGATTGAGAGGTTGATGTCAAGCCCTTGTAGGCATAGGTTATACACCAGACAAGGTGTTCATCATACTACGTCTTTGCATATTAATCAGTGGTGCTACTTGGGTAGAGAGTCACATCATACTCCCAGTACATGATAGATTCTAAGGGAGCCAGGGTCACACACGCCGAGCCACCACCTGATGCACCTATAGGAGGAGGAGTAGCACCTGATGCCGAGGACTAGGTAGATAGTTGATACTTGATATTCCTCATTTTTTTCATTCTGATCATGCTTGATAGCTCACTGTAGCTTATTCTTTTGTATATTGTGCCATTAGTGCACCCCTTGCACTATTACAATAGTTTATATATATGTGAGATCAAATTTAGTTGCTATGACTTCATTGCACTTGTCATTTTGGGTTATGATGGTTTATCATGTGATGTAATTGTATGAATGTTTACTTTTCACAATTGAATGCGATGAATATGTAATGAATCTTTACTTTGAATGTATGAATATGCAATGTAAAATGAAATGATAGATGGTAGATGAATAAATGCAATGTATGACTCTTTTTTTATGTTTTTGATGGATGCACATGTGTATGTATGCAATGGATATGAGATGTTATGCAGCAATACACATGATATTTTTGTAGGTATATGAAGATTTCAAGTGCTCAGTCAATTGTCAAAATGGATGTTTAACCCAGGATGTCGATTGCTTTTTGTTTCATTTGAGGGACCTTCACACGATGCTCAGTCCTTGTGATGTGTTTTAAGTGAAAATTTTGGAGAATATCAAACATCATGTTTTATTCAGATCATGAGAAAGATGCAACCATGCAAAATGCCAAATGCAAATGAAATGCAAGACCTAGGACTTAGTCACTGATCATATGTCAATTTTTATCATCACTGAATATTTTAGGTAATCCCAAATAATCGATACAATGTTCACTAGTTTGGAAACCATGAACATATAAATATTGAATTTTAATTTGGAATGTCGGATTAGATATAAGCACCAAGGCACAAAAGCCAAGATGACCTAAATATCATGTCCATTTTGATTTAGCAATTTGTATAAGCAACAAAACATAAATATTGTGATGACCTGAATATGCCTTGCATACAAACACACCAAGCAGTGGGGAGATTGTCCTTGTTCTTATGTGAATTATCCGTAGTGACCCTTTATCGTTCACATCCTTGGGTAATGTTGTGTTTCACAATAGGAACAAGAAATCACTCAAAAGACAAAGTTATATCCAACTTCCCTGAAGCATTTGAGTATCAATGGTCAAGGTACACGTGGCCATCCAATTGTGATGGAGGCACTTATAGTGGACACCAATTCAATCCATAATTTCCAAAGTTGTTAGATTTTCACTTACAAATAGAAGACAAAGAAAAGATTATGCCTCTAGTCATCACTCTCTAAATCTTGTAAAGGATATCATCGAGGAGTTTGAAGGGACAAAATATGAATAAATCTCAATGTGAATCAGTTAGCATACAAGAAGATTAAAGAATTTGTGCAAAGACTATTTTTGTTGTTGTTGTAGTTCATGTGATGTCTTTGTTGGTTGCAAAATCCTTTTTTGGTAGGGAGACAGACAAACTGACTCGATTATAGCTTTGAAGGACTTTAACTAGATATGAATCGTCTGAGGTATACTGAGGACTGTAAGACATGACATTATTTTCCCCCAAGTTTGAAACATTGATAGGATACACATGCTTTTGTTGCCTGGTGCATAGACTGACTTTATTGAAAACAAGATGCAAAAGAAAACAAGGAGATATGTACAAACTAAAGCAATACTGAAAGCTAGGAAATACCAAGATTACGCTGAAAGATGGAGCATTTTGATACAAGTGGTGCCCATTTGTTAGGTTTTCACCATCTTGGCAGAGATTCTATTTTTTCTACCAAGGCGCCTGTTTACCAGGTTTTCACTAAGGCACTTTTTCTTTTTCTTCTTTTTTTGTATTTTTCATTTTTTCAAATTTTTTGTATTTTTCCTTTTTTTTCAATTTTTTTGTATTTTTCCATTTTTTTAATTTTTTTGTGAATCACCAAGGTGCCTATTGCTAGGTTTTCACTAGGATGATCATTTTTTGAGGACTCTTTTTTATTTTTATACTTTTTTTCAGGACATTTTCACAGATCGAATGTCTTAGGCATAGAATTTCCTCAAATGGAGAATGTTGATTGGTTCTTAGAGCTTTTCTCCTTTAGTCGTTGAGAGTTGATAGGCTCCAGAGCCAAAAGTAGTAGTGATAAAAAAGGGACCCAACCAGTTGGGTTCAAACTTCCCCTTACGTTCTCGATGGGATTGATTTTTAGTATTCTCTCTCAAGACTAGATCGCCACCTGAAATTCTCTATGTCTGACTTTCTTGTTATAGCCTCTAGACATTCATTTATGATAGACTCTGAGATGATCATATGCATATTTCCTATGCTCATCTAGTAGTTCCATCTCTTGTAACCTAGACACTCTATAATCATCATCAGTTATGAGACCATGCATTCTGATTCATAGTGATGGGATTTCAACCTCAATAGGTAATACCATTTCAACCCCATATACTAAGGAAAAAGGAGTAGCCCCAGTGGGCATTGTGATACTTGTTCTGTAGGCCCAAAGAGTTGGATTTATCATCAGGTGCCAGTCTCTTCCTGTCTTGTTGACTGTATGATGTAGAATTTTAAATAAGTTCTTATTGGATGCATCAGCTTGTCCATTCCCTTATGGATAGTAAATGGATGACCAATGTTGAGTGATCTTGAATTTAGAGCATAAGGAATCTAGGTCCTTGCTCTTGGATTGGCCTCCATTGTCTATGATGATGGAGTGTGGTATACCATATCTGCAAATGATTTAATTCAATATGAACATGGAGATTTTCTTGCTATTGGTCTGTGTTAAAGGAACTGCTTCTACCCATTTCATGAAATAATATGTAGCTGTTATGATATGGGTATGACCATTAGAAGAATGAGGATAGATAGATCCTATGAGATCAAACACCCATTGTTAAAAAGGCCATTGTGTTGTAAAGGGAATCAAATCTCTCCCTGGGGCATGAATCAAGTTCCCATGAACTTGACATTTCTCACAATTCTTAGCATATTTCACGACCTCTTTTTCCATGTCTGGCCAATAGTACCCTACCCTAATGAGTTTTTGAGCTAGTGTCAAACCATTGGAATGTGATCCACAAATACCATCATGGACTTCCTCTAATGCGTGTTGTGACTCTTCACATTCTAAAAACCTAAGAAGCATACCATCCAGACTTCATTTGTATAAATCATTACCAATGATGACATACCATGATGAATTTTGGATAAGGTAACACTTTTCATGATGATTAAAGGTATCAGGAATGATTTGGTCTCGAAGGTAGGAGTATATGTTTTTGTCGTGGGAGGAATCATGACCAACAACGTTGCAGATCATGCGGGTTTCTGGACAATCATAGATAGGGAATGACAGTGCTTCCACCAAGAACTCATAGCATAGCTCATGTTCATGCTACTGTAGTAAAGATGATAGCATTACCATAGCATCAACAACCTTGTTCTCCATTCTAGGAATCTGTTCAAATGTGATAGATATGAAATATATCTTTAAATCATCTACTATGTGTTTGTATGGAATAAGTTTCTCATCCTTTGTTTGATACATATCATTGACTTGGTTTATGACCAGTTGTGAGTCTCCATGAATGTGTAGTTCTGTTACTCTCCATTCGATTTCTATTTTCATACCATTTAGTAAAGCTTCATATTTAGCTATGTTGTTGGTACAAGGAAATTTGATTTTGAATGCCTTTGGAATGGAGTAACCCTATGGTGTTATGAACAAAATGCCAGCTCCAGATCCATTCTATATGTAAGATCCATCAATGAATAATTGAAACATTCTAGAAGATAAGTGCATGGTAGATGAATCAAGAAATTCCATTTGCATTGGTTGATCATAAAACATTGGTGCTTTAGCTAACTGATTTGCAATAACTAGTCCTTTGATAGCTTTTCTTTCAATATACTCAATGTCAAATTCGCTTAGTAGCATTACCCATTTCACTAGTCTACCTGTGAGGGAAGCTTTTCTTAATAAGTACTTCAATGGATCAATTTTTTCTATTAATTATGTAGTATAAGCTAACATATAGTGTCTTAGCTTTTGTGATGCAAAGATAATAGCTAGACATGCTTTTTCTATCACGGAATAGTTCTTTTCATAAGCTACCAGTGTTCTGCTGATGTAGTAGATAGCTATTTCCTTCTTATTCTCATCATGTTGTGCTAGTAGTGCCCCCAATGATGTGTCTATGGCGAAGACATATAATATCAATGGATTCCCTTGTATAGGAGACATTAGAATAGGGGGATTTTCCAAATATTGCTTGATATGATTGAAGTTATTTTCACATTCCTTGTTCCATGAGAAGGTCACACCCTTATGTAATATTTTTTTTAAAGGTTGTGATATATTCGCTGATTGAGAGATGAAGCATCTGATTGATTGTACCCTTCCTTGTATGGTCCTCATTTGACTAATGTTCTTAGGAGGTTGCATTGTCATGATTGCTTTGACCTTTGTTGGATCTACTTCAATTCCTTTCTTTGAAACAATGTACCCTAGATGTTTTCCTGAAGTGACACCAAAGGCACATTTGTTAGGATTTAGTCTGAGACTAAATTTTTCCATTCCATCTAGTATTGTACCTAGGTTAGCTAGGTGTTCAGAGTGTTTCGTTGATTTAGCCAAAGTGTCATCAACATAATCTTCCATATTTTTATGCATCATATTGTGAAAGATATATGTCATAGCTCGTTGATATGTAGCACCAGCATTCTTAAGACCAAATGGCATCACATTCCAATAGAAAGTACCCCATGGACAAGTGAAAGTCATCTTCTCTTGATCTTCTGGAGCTATCTTGATTTGGTTGTATCCAGAGAAACCATCCATTAAAGAGTACATTTCAAAGCCTACAGTCATATCCACTATCATATCGATATTTGGTAGTGGAAAATCATCCTTAGGGCATGCTTTTTTTACATCTCTAAAATATGTGCATACTTTGATTGATTTATCTAGTTTTGAAACTAGAACTATGTTTGAGATCCACCCTATATAATTAATGACTCGGATAAATTTGACTTTTAGTAGTTTCTCTAACTTAGCTTTGACAAGGAGTGCCACATGAGGATACATTTTACGCAACTTTTTCTTGATTGGTTTGACTCCTGGAGAGATAGAGAGATGATGCATGATGAGATTATGATCTAATATAGGCATATCTAAATATTTCCATGCAAAGTTAATTTTCTTTTCTGTTAAGAATTTTGTGAATTCTTGTTTTTCTTCTTCTGACAGAGACTATGCTACATGAATCAACTGAGGCTCCTCTGCTATGCCCAAATTGATAGACTGAGTTGGTTCTATCAATACTAGAGATTTTTCCTATAAATGACTCAGAAGGACATCAAATATCTCATCCTTAGTTACCTCTGAGAGGTTTTCACCTTCGGATACGTCTTTTGTTTTTACTATTTTAGGTTCCGAGATTGCCACATAGTGGTTTTCACCCTAAAAAATGCTTTTCTTTTTTATTTTATTCTTTTGACTGAGATATTTGATATCTGACTCTATCATGTTGATGCTAGGTTTGCTGATGGAAGTTTTCATGGGTTCTACTACATTTAGGTAGCATGCGAGAGCATATTCTATTCAGAAAGTATGGATGTCTTGACTTGGATCATTGGACATTTGGTCAATAAGCTCAGGGTGTTGGATAGCAAGCATAGGAAAGGATTGAGTAATGGTGTTTACACATATAGTGTTGTCATCATTGGCTCTGATTTGACTCTCAAATTCAAGGATGATATTTTTAATCATTGGCTCTGATTTGACTCTCAAATTCAAGGATGATATTACTACTCAGAATGTTTAGTTCATTAAGTGCCTCAACATCATCATTGGATCCTGTGTTAGTGATAAGTGAATCAGACTCACGAGGTCTGTCATTTAGTTCTAGGCTCATTTCAGACATAAGTGCATATCGACGAATGTCATCTACATGTTTTTCTGTTATAAGCTCATCTTCTTCTAGAAAGATTCCCCATTCATAGTCATTTGATTCTTCATCTAGATCTCTGGGAAAATTAAGAATATGTGTGAAATCAAGATGGATTCCCCAAGTAGGATTACCTTTAGAGTTCAAGAGAAATTAATTTTCATGGGAGTCTATCTCAGAATCATAGTCATGTCCCAAGTGTTCAGCTATTGTGATAGATTCACCTCCTTCTTCTTTCTTGTTTTCAGGATCAGTCAGTTCTTGTGTGGCAACTATCTCTTGTTCAGTAGTAGGTTCTTGTGTGTCTACTATGTTGATTATTTTAGGTTCCTTTTCATTTTCAAGAAGATCTAAGATATTTTGAGGTATACATTCATAAGGAAAAACATCAGTTGAATCTGAATCATCACTAACTGAGTGTTGTGTTTCTTCCTTTTGTTGAGTATCTGTCTTTGGTTCTATTTGTTCTAGGACATGTGTAGAGCTTCCATTGAGATGGAAAGGTTTCTTATGATAACCTATGCTTGTAGTATCCTTGGTTTTTCTCCTATAGTGTTCAATGGGTCTAATGATGCCTTTGCCTCTTATTCCTAGAGGTCCTTTTCCTGTGTATCCCATTTTAGACATTAACTTGTGACCCGGTCCATATGATTTTGTAGGAATCTTAGGTGTTTTAGAGTCACATTTTTGAATTTGTTGTGATTAAGACTCATCTTTGTATAGCTAGGCTAATATAGCCTCTTCCTCATCCGATTCTTGTTTAGAAACCTGTTCTGTGATAAAAATCCCATCGAAGATAACTTTAAGTTCTTTGGTGGTAGGTCGTACTTTCTCTGAAGGTTGTCCATAAGACTTTGGTGAAAGTGGGAGAGATGTGAGAGATAGGACTGGTTCCATTATGTATTCTCCCATGTCTGTGTCTTTGATCTTGAATCCTTTTGATAGGTCTTCCATTTTAGATGTAGATGCTATGTCTATTTTTTTGGTAGAAGACTCTCTGTTATGTGGAACAAGTTTATCTGCACTTTCCTTCAAAGTGTTGCAAGATGTTGATGTGTCTGTAGGTATAGTGACCTCTAATCCATCATAGGGAAATTTTAGACATTGGTGGTATGTTGATGGAATATCTTGCATCTCATGAATCGAGGGCCTTCCTAGAAGAATGTTATAGGCCAAGGGGAGATCTAGCACTTGACAGGTGATATCTCTGATGACTGGTCCTATTTTGATAGGTAGCACAATGACTCCTTTAGAATTTCTTTCTTATTCATCATATGATTTTATTGTTATCTTATTTTTAGGATCAATAACATCTTCTAACAATCCCAGTTGTGTAACCAATTTGTAGGAATAGATATTTAGACCGGTGCCTCCATTTATCAACACACGTTTGACACGATAGTTTTGGATTAAGACTTCAATATGCAAGGGCTAGTTATGTGGATGACTCAGTGAGTTGTCATCTTCTTCTGAGAAGGATATGTAATGAGGGGACATCAAGTGACCCACCATTGTTTGGAATATGTCAAGATCAAGATCTTCAAGAACATTAGATCCAATAAGAGCTTTGTCTAGAATTGCACGATGAGCAGGAGAGATGCGAAGCAACTCAAATAAAGAGATTTTGGCATTAGTGTGTTGCATTTTCTAGATGATACTGTATGATCTCTTTGGACTCTTTAGAATTGGAAGATTTGGAAGTAGTCCTTTGTTTAGATGTAGATGCAAGATTAAATGGGACCTTCGGGGTGTTTGATGAACCCGAGTTTTGTCCTTGGAGAGTTGCCTATGCTTGAGATCGAGTAACTGCACTACCTATCTTATTATCTCTATCCTTTTTGACAATAGTGATGACATTGCAATGTTCAGATAAGCATGGTTCTACCATGTTGATGACATCACTATTATCAGAGTAAGTGTAATTTACTTTAGCACCCATGTTTGGTTTAGAAGATGAATCTCCTTGATTATGTTTCAGAAAAGGTTCCATGAATGTTGTATGATCATTATTGGATTTATGGTTGTTAATCACAATTTCTCTAGCATTAATTTTATCTTGAATGTGATATTTCAGATGCATGTAGTTATTGGTTTTATGACCCTTATTTTGATGGAAATCACAGAAATCAGTCTTTTTCCACCACTTAGGTTTGACTTCGGGGTCATATGGTTTGATCTCAGGTAACGAGATGATATTATTTGCCAATAGAGTTTTCATGGAAGATTCTAAGGACTCACCCAAAGGAGTGAACTTGCACTTTGGTTTTGTAACCCATGGTTTATAATTAGTTGACTTTTTAGCAGTTTCAGTTGTTTTCATCTCTAAAGATTTTATGGCTTGGGTGCCAATGGTGAGATTAAATGCTGGTGCTTTAGGTGGAGCACTGATATGATCAACAACACCATCTATGACAATTTTTTTGTTCTTGTTCCAGATTTTGCCTTTATCTTTATTGTTGGAACTAGAACCTGAATTGTACTTGTTTTCTTTATGAAGTGATATATCTCCCTTTTGAACAAGCACATTTTTGATCTTTATGGAATTTTCTACCATTTTGTCAAAGGATGTATGATTTTGCATTTGCAGATGATAATTAATTTTTAGAACCAGATTATTGATAAAGATTTCTAGCTTCTTGTTCTCTGGAATTGGTTGGGCATAGAGTGAAAACTTCTTCCTCTAGCGTTTGAGGGAGGTTATGAATGGTTCTCCTAAATTTTGTTTCAGATTGTAGACGTCAATCACCGTGACCAAATTTGTAGGAGTATTGCTAATAGAATAGTTTGATTAACTCCTCAAAGATTTTGATAGTTGGAGGCATCTTAGAGAACCAGTTGAGGGATGCCCCTCCCAAAGATCGTGGGAAGAGATGCATTAAGTATGTTGGTTCATGCATAAACTCCATGGATAGAGTACAAAATTCTCTGACATGATCTTGAGGATCATAATTTTTATTGTATTTGTCATATTTGGGTAATTCCACTCTTTTTGGGAATGGTGGCATGTACAAGCTTTGATCAAATGGAAATGGACATAGGGCTTCCATAAAAAATTCTTTGGGTTCTTTCTCCTTTTTCAGCTTGTTAAGTTTGATTTGGATGGGATGCATTTGTTTCATCATAGCTGTGATGGGAGTTTCTTCATCTTGTGTGATGATGTCTTCGACATTAAAGTCTCGAGGAAGTCTGGCTCCTTGTTGAGCCAGTTGTAGGAAATATGCCTCTTTCTCTTCTTGTAAGAAGTGTCTCATCAATTTCTTAAAGAGGTCATCATTACGGAATCGTTCAACTTCTGATGGTGTTGGTTCTTGATCTCTTCCATGAATGGATTGGTAACCTTGTGAGCTCTGGTTACCCCCACCTTGTGACATAGTGGCATTTTGATTATCTCCTAGGATTGATTGAGGAGGATTAGAGTAACCTTCTTTTAGATGTAGATTACCTAGGGCATCTTCTTCGTAAAGATTTGTGTCATAAGGTTAATGAAGGTTCTGAACAATAAAAGATGATGAAGGTGAGAACTTTGGTTCATCTCAGGGTTTTCTATACGATGAAGCTCTAGTTTCCACCATTAATCTTCGATGAACACTTAGAACCAGATATGATAGCTAAAAGATACTTTGATTTAGGAAATATTAGGTGACGCAACCTTGTCAAGATTGATTTTTGGAAAGATAAATTGGACGTAAATGAGGGATATAGTGTCTGAGATGTATGGGTAGACACCCAAAAGATGGTGGACACATATTCACAACACTTAGCCATTTGAAGATATTGAATTAAGATTTGTGTTGACAAGATTTTAACACAATACAAGACATGATTCAGACTGATCAATCAGATGGAAAATCGGGCTCAATTGGCCACTTTAGGAAAATAGGATGAATTTTCTATTTCCTTTGCTCTATTCCTGACATAGTGATAATTTTGACAAAATCTGGATAATAATTGTTGGTTGATTGAATTTCAGACAAGATTTTAACTTTCTAGTAATTTTTGGTAAACTATCGTACAATAGTATCAAGGCTCGTACAACACAGAATGGGATCTGGGATGACAATTGTAGAGGCTCATATGAAAAATGACTCCAAGATTTTCCTTCTGCTAAGGGTTTGTAACAAGACTCGTATGACACAGTATGGGTATCCGTATGAAAATTTGGGGGTTCTGGCATGACAATTGAAAATCAAAGCAATTGTCATACGATAATTGAAAACCCAGAACAATAGTTTACACTAGAAAAGGATTTTGTTTCAAATTTTGCAAGTTTTTCAGATGTTTGGTGTTTTTGGTATCAAATTGTTTGCAAATTTCTCTATATAGGTTTTTGAAAATCTGTGTATTGGATTGTCTTAGGCTGTTTAACATAGCAATAGGCTCATAATCATAGAAAACATAGGGAACTAACTCAATAAATCAATCACACCTATCTTACCCTAGCTAGGAGAAGAGATGTATTAATTTCTCATTGAATTAGGAACACACTCATGGGCTCCTTAGAATATGCAGGTCCAACAACACACAATGGATGTTGAAGCCCATATTAGTCAAGTTCAAGCATTGAAGAGGGCTCGATATGACAAGTTTCTTGGGGTGATTACTATTCACCTCTCACAAGCACTACAAATCCTTCAGGGGTGGATTTGTAGTAAACTAGCTTAGGCTTTTAATCAAGACATCCATTCACAACTATCTCCCATAGTCCCACAAGTAGGATTTAGGTTGTTAACCCTATGAGCACTCTGACTAGTGTAGTCTTGCAAGCAAGATTTAAGCAGCTTCGCTCTACACAAAATCAAAGCATGTTCATGGAATGAATCCAAGGAACAAGCACAGATGTATCTTCTGAGGCTTTAACCTCAAGGAAGCATCAAATTTTATAGTGGGGTGGAAGAGTTGGCGTAAGACTTGTCCCCACTTGGGTTGTTCTTGGGAGCTTTTTACCTCTCTGACAGGCCCTCTAAAGGTTTAAATAAAGTGAGATTGGGGACCATAGGATTTGGGTTTCTAATTCTCTAAAAGAGAAGAGCATAACCCCCTAACCTTTTCCTTTTCCCTATCCAAAACATGTCAAGCAGATTTAATCCAGAGACAATATGTAAACTGGTACTAGGGAAGATAACTTTTGGGTTTCTAATTCTCCTAAGAAGGAGAAGAGCATAATCCCCTCAATATCTGCCTCAATGGTAATAAGAACACATACCTAATTAGCTATATGCCTATGAAATATGAAATCTAAGAAAAACAAATATTTTCTTGAAGAAGATTAGGCAACCTAAAAAACCACCTATCAGAAATCTTGTTGAATGAGCATCTTTGACAAGCGATTCTCTGAAAAAAGGGGTTATCTGCAAAGAAGGGTTTGGAAGTCAAGACAAGAAGAGGCTAAAGAATGTGGTTTTTATGCTTGGTCTTTGTCTTTTCATCTTGAAAAGATGTGTTAGGCTGTAAAAATGATCAACCAGTAGCAAGCAACAATTGTTAGAGTTAGCCGCTAGACAAAATCTAAAATCCAAACCTCAAAAACTGCCCAAAAATCTGATACGACTATTGAAAACTGGAGTCAAAACTTGTATAACAATATACAAGTTCCCATACGATAATCCAAAAATGATATAACTCTAGGTTCCTGCACACACAATAATACGTAACAATCGGTACAACAATGCAAACTGTTGTCTATCGTACGATAGACAGAATGTTCTGATATGACAATCTGCAAGTGTTGTACGGAATAAAAATTAAAAATTGAAGCTTGAATTTGAAATGTCAGAAAAATAAAAATTTGATAATGGAAACCCATTGTTGGGCCCCATGGTGGGCACCATAAATGTGCATGTGAAATTGTACCTACCTATGAACATAACACTTCAGTAAAACATTATTGGTTAACAAATAAAAAAATTTGCAATAAAGACAAGTATTGTTAACCATGCGATTTACTGCCTTCTAGTAGATGAGAGTATGGTATTCTCAGAAATAACCGAGATTGGTGACGATGCAACACCTAAACAAAGGATTTGAATGATGAAAGCTTATGAAAATGGATGCAATATTAAGCTATATTTTTGAATTTTTCTACGCAATATGGATGAAAAACATGTGAAATGATGTAAAACTAGAAGAACATATGAATTGCAATTTAATCTAGCAATGATATGAATGCTATGAAAATGAATGAAACAATGATAAACAAGAATCTCAAAATTGCACAATCTCACAATTCACTAGATCGCACGAGCAAGATTCTCCAAATTCACAGTTGTTTGTAAAGGACCAAGCCTCGTTTATATAGAAATCTAGGGTTTTTGAGAATTCATGGAAAGCCAAAAATATCTCCTTGATCAACTCAGATTGATTATTGAGTTATCAAGAAATTAGAAAGAGTTAACTCACAAAATCATGCAAAATCAACTTTTTAACTCAAATCAGGAGTTCAAATCACTTTTTAACTCACAATCACATGCTGAGTCTAAAAAGTTAACACATTGAATTGAATAGTTGATTTAAAGTTTAACTGCTTTTCTGATTATGCATGGATAATTCTGAATTTATTTAATATTCCATGTATTTTATTCTCAACTTAACTAATTTTTGAATAAAAATAACTAATTTATGGGTTAATCAATTATTTAATCAAACTTTATCCCAAAACAATATCATTAAATTTGACAATTTGATTTAATCAATTAAATAAACATTTAATCAATTATTTTTTGAAATTTGATTTATAGTCAAATAAAAATAATATTAATTAGGAATAAATTCAATTAAATCTAATTAAATAATTAAGTGGCAGAATTAAATTCAATTAATTAAATATTCAACATACTCAATTAATTAACTTTAGGATAAATAAAATAATATCATTTATCACAAAATAATTTTTAATTTAGAAATAATTAGGATAGATTAGGAATATTTGGGAATATTCCCCAATGCAAAATTAAGATAAGATTGATAAGGGTTTCGATAATTTGATGTGAAGATGTACCTTAGGTTAGGAATTTTATGTTGATTTCAATCGATTTGTCGATGTATGAGGTCAATGGTACTGAAGCCCATTTTCAGGGTATTACATTACCAAATCCTAACAATTGGTATCAGAGCATCATGCCCCTGAAAGAAAAGCTTAATAGCTTTGGGGAGATCAAGATGGATTTGGAAAACTTGAAGAAGAATTATGAAATGGCTTTGGAAGATGTGGCCATTGCTAATGCAGATGGATTGTATCTAAAGTACAAACTAAGGAAGGCAGATGACTTCATCAAGAAGTTGAACCAACAACTTGAGCATGAAATAAAATTGAGAGATGATCTCATGGAAGCACAAAATGAGGAGCTATTAGATCAAGATCTGGTTGAACAACTAAGACATGAAAAGGATTCCTTGAAGGATGAACTAGAAGTCACAAAATTGAACCTAATAAAAGAACTTGATACTGAAAGAGGGAAAAAAGAAAAGTTACAAAATGAACTATCAGACAGAAGGAAAAAATTGCAAACTTTGGAGAATGAACTGAGCACACTAAAAAATAAATATGATAAGGTAGAAAGATATTGCATGACCATCACTAGTGAGCTTGATCAGACCAAAGGTCGCATAGAAAAACTTCATGAGAGAAGAAAGAAATTAGATGAGAAAATTGACATGCAAAAAGCTATTGGAGACAAGATAGGAGTAGGATTCAATGAAAATATTGATCACAGGAAAGATAGAGTTGTGGTAAATCTTGATTCACCTAAGAAGTCAGATTCTAAGGTCATGATGGAAGAGCCTGAGATACCTCCTTGCAAGGACAATGACAAGGATTGTAGTCATGGAGATCAATCAAAGAAATCATATGAAAAAGGTATTCCTAAGCCCAAGTTTACTAGTTTTTGTTTTAATTGCTATTTGTATGGACAAAAGATAAGAGAATGTAGAAAACCAGATATGAGGTCTAGCAGACCTACATATGATCACCTGAATGATTTTATCAAGAAGCAAAAAGAGAAAAGCTTGAATGAGACCAATATAGAAAGAGGTGAATGTAGTAAAAATGAAGAACATAGACAACCTGAGGACAATGAAACAAGTAAAGACAATGATGCTATGAAAGACAATAAATCTAATGTTAGTAAGGATTAAGTCAACAAGATAATGGAAGAGGTTAATAAACCATTTACTAGACCTAGAAAGATTATATGCTACAAATGCAGTAACTTTGGCCATATTTCCAAGTACTACAAGTTGCAAATTGACTACAGCCAATTGAAACCTAAGAAGAAAGTGACATGCTTCAAATGAAACAATGATGGACATGTTGCAAAGTATTGCAAATTTAAAGGACTAGTAAAGACATCCTTCAGACCTTTCACAAAAGAAAAGGAATTGAATGAAGAAGAAAAAGAAGTAGCAGAACTAAAAGCAGAATTCAAGGAGAAATGGACCAAACAGAATGAACCTATTGAATCTAAAGTTAATAAGGATAAAGAGAAGAGTGTGAAAAATCATAAGAGTCCTAAGAGTCTTGTGGAATCAATACTAGGGTGCATTTCCTCACCGTCATTTTGATGGGAAATGTATGCCTTAGGGGGAGCATGACATATTAACACCAATTAGATACAGAGCCCCTATATGGATGAGTTAAGCTATGAAAACTTTAAAACAACTTGGTTACTATGTTATGGGATCTTGGAAAAGATCGCATATGGTCTACATTTATCTATGAGAAGATGTTCTAGTTTGAGCTAACACTAGTTTGTTGCAGCTATATGAGCATTTTTGGGAGTTGTGCCAAATTGTCTATAAGGATAGTAACATGATCAAACTACTTACCATTTACACTGAGATCAGAGAGCATTGAAGAGATTTGAGCAATTTTTAGAGCTTAAAGAGTTTGTAGTTTTGTTCGCAAAACCCTCACACAGCTGGACAAGATAGGTATTTATCATAAACTCAAGTAATCTTTATTGTTTTTAGTAGAAAAGTAGTTAGAATGGATACTCCCAAGGTGTTTAATGTGATTGAGAGGAATAGATACAATTTTAAGAGTCATCCCTTCAAATCCACTGAAGATGATCTAGAGGGTGCATTCTCACATACCCCAGTTGGTGTTCTTCATGTTTAAGACATCAAGGCTTATGATGAGATGCTAGGGTTATACAATGTAGATCAAAACCTAAGAGAAGAATGTAGAAAGGTTCATTGGTTATCAATAGTTAAATACATGGAAATATTTGAGTTTGATGAACTAGATTAGATAAAAATTGTATTGAGTAGAATTCATGATGAATTCATATGGATTGGTGGAACCTCAACCAAGATCACCAAAGAACTATTGCATTAGATCAGTAGTTTACCTATGACAAGTAAAGTACCTACAACAGAAAAGAATATTAGATTTGAAGTGGAGAAATTAACCAAAAGAAAATGGAACAAGAGAGAAATGATAGTAAATGACGTTGCACAAGAAGATGTCAAGCTTATTGCAATGATATTGGGATACAATTTTTAGTATAGTAGAAGGATAAATAGTGTATCAACCAATTTTGTACATATGGCATATAAGATGGTAGTAGAAGATGAAAAATATGACCTCTGCGAGGTCCTAAGACAACAACTAATGGAGAATTTGGTGGGAATAAAGAAGAACATGACAACACACTTTAGATTTGGATCACTCATAATGTATATATTCTAACGTAGGGCAGGGATGGAGGATCCAATAAAGGATGGTCCAAACCTACAATTGCCAATTATAACAACAACAATTGCAGCAGAATACAACAATATAATGATTCAAAATAGAATTTCATTCAACATGCCCGACTGTAAGGCCTTCCGAGTTTCGGCCTATTACAGTGAAATTAAAAATTATCTCAGTAATCTCCTAGCTATTCCAGCTTTGAAACACATTAGTAACTGATGGAAACATTAAGGAAAATCTGAACTTGAGCTCGCAAACCTCCAAGCAATCTCCTTGTCTCCAAGTATGCAAACCACTAGCTCTGCTGTTACAATATCAGATAAAATATCTGATCTAAAAGATCTCATAGGATCCAATTATGCTTCTAATCTCATGCCACTACCAATCTACCATCCCAATGACTACTAAACATCTACCCAAGCTCTCAATATATAGCCAGCTAAGCCAAAAGTCGGCCAATCAGGCTTTAATTACAATATAGGTCCAGACTAATAAAAGAAACCAAAACTAATGAAAGAATGATCAAAACTTAATGAAACTTTGGATTTAGGTCCATACATGACCCAAAAAAATTCCTTTAAGGGCACAAGGTACCATTTGATCACACAAAACATCGCAAGAAGAAACACCACACATTTCACCTGAAAACTGCCAGAAAATAGGTCTCAGGGCAAAACGGGCATAACTTTTTACTCATAATTAAATAGGATCTTCTCCCTTGGGAAAAGATATTATTTTAGGTAAAATTTAAGGCCCTAAGAGAAAAAAGGCTTATTCATTAAGGATCAACAGTGCCACATCCCGCAATCAGCTCCAAAACTGCAAGAAAATATTGTTCCGATGGCAAGTAAAACAGTTGTAACTTTGAAACAGTCCATCCAATCCTTATGAGATCTTAGGTGAAGGTTAAAAAATAGGTCCTTAACATCATGTAAGATTAAAATACCATGAAATAAACAAATGAAATGATTACAAAGAAAACAATAGAAAACAAGAAATGTTTTTGGTTGATGCAAGATTGCTCTAAGCCTGAGATGCTCCTGCATCAGACACCCCAGGTAAATAAAAGAAAGTTCTCATGAAATTTTGAAGGGAATCAGAATAGGAATTCCATATCTATTCTTAACCCATATCTCCTCTTTTCCTTCACTCCATGTTGTCTTTACTTTATCCACTGTCACACTCAACAAATCAACTTGTCCTGCACCTTTCTCAGCTTTCCTTTCTGCTACTGACTGAAATTGATTCTGACCATCTTTTCCTCTATTGATTACACTAACACTTCAGTGAATCACATCTTCTCTATACTTACTAATCATCTCAACATCATCTACAATCCTCTCTGTCACTAGTTCCATCATTTGCATCACTATCTTTTTCAGAAAGTCCATCTGCCTCTTAATCTCTATAAATTCCTCAACTATGTCATGTTCTTTTTCTTTCAAAGTTAGCTTCCTTTCATTTATAGGGATAGGCTCATCAAATCTCTTCTCATGATGTTTTTCATAAGGACAACACCTAATAAATCCACATCCCTTAGCTCCAACTTCCTCCAAAGGTAATAACTTATGCCTAGATCCACCATGCATTACCACATATATATTTGCATGACCATCAAACATAACATGTCTATCAAATTGCCAAGGTCTCCCAAGCAATAGATGAGAAGCATCCATAGGCAAGATATCACACAATATTTCATCATGATAAGATCCAATCTGAAAATTAACCAAGCGTTGTTCTTCAATCCTAACCTTAAACACATCTTGTATCCAACTAATCTGATAAGGATTAGGATGTTTCCTTCTTTCCAAATTCAATTTACTAACCATCTCTTCTGAAACAAAATTCTCAGAACCACCACCATCAACTATAACATTACATACCTTATCCTTGCACTTACATCTGGTTCTGAAAATTTTTTTTCTTTGTACTGGTTCTTGGACACATGTAGGCAACTTCCTAGTGAGAAGAAATTCACCTTGTTCTGCAACATTCTCAATGTTTTCTTTAGCAATTAATGCAACTCTTTTCTTAGGAAATTCAAAACTTCTATGACCTTGTTCACCATAGCTATAACAAGTAAAAGTGAACTCATTTCTCCTTCTCCCTCTCTGTCCAACATTGTAGTTATTAGTAGCTTGACCACTGCCAGATCCTTCATCAGTCTTCTTAGGATTTCCTCCAGCAATTGTTTCATCAGTCTTTCCACCTTTGTTCCTATTTTGTCTTCCTTCAAACCTCTTGTTCAACTTCTCCTCAATCTTCAATGCCATCTGATAAGCATCTCCTATAGTTTTCATCTAAATAGTAAGTAACTCTTCTTGAATACTAGGTCTCAAGCCATAAACATACCTAGCAACCTTCTCTTTATTAGCTTTAGAATGACCAGTCCTAATCAGAAGTTTGTAAAACTCTTTAGTATACTCTTGCATTTTTTTGTTATCTACTTCAAAGCTTGCATCTTTTTAAACATCTCTAACTCATAATCCACTAGAATGAATTGCTTCTTCAACTTGTCAACCATTTGGTTCCATCTAGTGATCTTTTCCTTTCCTCTCCTACTTCTTGCCAATTGAACTTCTCTCCACCAAATATTTGCATGACCTTTCAACTTAGTCTTTGCAAATTGAACTCTATCAGGATCTTCTATTTCTTCATACTCAAAGTATTCATCTATCTCATTAATCCAATCAATCAACTCTTTTGGCCTAAGGCTTCTAGCAAATGTAGAAACTTCAATCTTAGGTCTCTTTCCAATTTTAGACGTAGCTTTCAGGATTCTACTTTCTTTTGGATCTCTGACTTCTTCTATGGCTTCTTCAAATTGATCTTCTTCAGACTCATCAATTTCATCCTTCAAGGTAGTCTTCTTTCTCAATTTCTCTTGTAGATCTTGTACTTGTTTCTATAAAGCCCTAAAATCATCAGGACTGAATTCTCCAGCAGGTTCTTCCTCTAAGATCTCACAAGCTCTCCTCGGAGGCATCTTCAATACAAGGTCCTGGTGTAGACTGCCTCAACCTCAGTGATCTATCCACACACTCAAGATATTCAAGCTCTGATACCACTTGATGTAGGGCAGGGATGGAGGATCCAATAAAGGATGGTCCAAACCTACAACTGCCAATTATAACAACAACAATTGCAGCGAAATACAACAATATAATGATTCAAAATAGAATTTCATTCAACATGCCCGACTGTAAGGCCTTCCGAGTTTTGGCCTATTACAATGAAATTAAAAATTATCTTAGTAATCTCCTAGCTATTCCAGCTTTGAAACACATCAGTAACTGATGGAAACATTAAGGCAGATCTGAACTTGAGCTTGCAAGCCTCCAAGTAATCTCCTTGTCTCCAAGTATGCAAACCACTAGCTCTGCTGTTACAATATCAGATAAAATATCTGATCTACAAGATCTTGTAGGATCCAATTATGCTTCTAATCTCATGCCACTACCAATCTACCATCCCAATGACTACTAAACATCTACCCAAGCTCTCAATATATAGCTAGCTAAGCCACAAGTTGGCCAGTCAGGCTTTAATTACAATATAGGTCCAGACCAATAAAAGAAACCAAAACTAATGCAAGAATGATCAAAACTTAATGCAACTTTGGATTTAGGTCCATAAATGACCCAAAAACATTCCTTTAAGGGTGCAAGGTCCCATTTGATCACATGGAACATCGCAAGAAGAAACACCACACGTTTCACCTGAAAACTGCCAAAAAATAGGTCACAGGGAAAAATGGGCATAAATTTTTACTCATAATGAATTAGGAGCTGCACCCTTGGGAAAAGATATTATTTTAGGTCCAATTTAAGTTCATAATAGAGAAAAGGCTTATTCATTAAGGATCAATAGCACCACATCCCGCAATCAGCTCCAAAACTGCAGGAAAATACTATTCCGACGATGAGTAAAACAGTTGTAACTTTGAAACAGTCCATCCAATCCTTATGAGATCTTAGGTGAAGGTTAAAAAATAGGTCCTAAACATCATGTAAGCTTCACATACCATGAAATCAACAAATGAAAAGATTACAAAGAAAACAATAGAAAATAGGAAATGTTTTTGGTTGATGCAAGATTGCTCTAAGCCTGAGATGCTCGTGCATCATATTATTTCATGTTATGAGAAGATTTCCTAACATGTATCTATGTAGATATGATAGATGCACCATGTAGATGATTAGTGATTTCTACAAAAGAAGTGATGAGAAGAACATGTATGCTGAAGTTGCAGGGATGATGAAGCTATTTAAGAAAAAAAGGAATGAAAGGGAAAGGGCTCCTTGGATATTAGTGGACAAATATAAAAATGACATATGTTTCATGGTAGAAACTGATAGAACATTCTTTGAGGTAGTATAACCTAGAAATTATTGGGATACTCCTATGGGGTATGAAGTTGATTATACTATTATAGAGCTTCATATTCAATTTGTCTTACAATCCCCTAAAGACCCCAATGTTCCAAGACGGGGTACATATGAAGAAAAATACACAACAGTTAGGGAAGAATTGGTGAAAGGGAGAAGGGAGAAGAAATTTGAATCCCTTGTTGATAAAATAATAGTGCAACATGGTATATCAAAAGAAGAAATGAAGATTGTCAGGAAGAAGGTGGCAGAACTTGGGGAGAAAAATAATTTTCCCCCTCCTCATTCTAACATAGAGGAACCTCAAGTGGTGGAAGTTGAAGAAGAAAATGAGGAAGAGATAGATGACACTCCTACACCTTCTAGGAGAGAATCATAGAGAAAGGCATCAAGAGTTGCTACACAAGGTCAAACACCTCCCAAATCCAAACCTAAGGCTATGGCTAGTGGACCAAGAAATAAAAGGAAAACATTGGACAATCCTCCATGTTATCTCTATTTGAGCATTAATGATTGTCATTAGTATCAAAGACATCAGTTGGTTACTTATATTAACCCAGTCAGTAACTGCAAGCAATACAAGCCAGTTAGTTAAGTCTTCACACTGAGCACATAATACTGAGCATCAGACACCAATACCGAGCGACAGTAAGCACTGAGCACCAATATAATCACCGAACAGTATATACAATGTTTATCGAGGATCACAAAAAATGACATAGGAATCAGAATTGGTACATCTATCTATGCAAATGGTTACAACAGAATCATAAAATGTTTTACCAAGATCAAGGATAATTTATTGTTGAGATATTCATTAAATGCGATGAAGATCTTATGTTATTGTTTTGATCTAGGTCATTTTTGTACATCGTAGATCTTAGGGTTTTCTCTAAGATATTGTAACCTAATTTTGTTAAGTGGTATAAAGTAGTATGCTATATAATTGTAATTTTGCATCGTTTTGATGTAACTGATGGATGAATGAAGAAGTTCTTGAAGCATTAGCCAACTTCAAGATTATCAATTGATAGACAGAGTAGAATCATATTCAGAGGTAATTAGATTAAAGCAGAATCAGAATCAGGCTAACTGAGTAGTTTAGAGAAGAGATCTTCACATAGAAAAGGTGATATCTATTCAGTATTTCATAGATCTATATCAGAAAATTGAGTTTTCATTAGAAGATAGTTACCTATTGCTTTCTAATCATTGTAATAGAGATTTGCTAAAATCTCTTAATAGAGTAGACCTAACAGTATTTTTGTAAATCTTTTAACCGAGTACACACTCAAGAAGTGTTGTTAAAATCCTATCACTAGGTAGATCTAGCTGATCTAATATGTTACTCCTAATAGGGTAAGATCACCAGAAGTGATCACCACTTGTAGCCCTAATAGGCAAACTTTTTCTATCTGTAGTAGTGAAGAATTTGTGGGTGTCATCCTCGCCACAATTTTTACCTTCTAACAAGGGTTTTTGCGTTACCAAAATACTTGTGTTATGGGTTGATTATCTTGTTGATTTCATGCTATTTACCTTTGATAGTTAAATGAATGAATGATGTAAGCAATGGATACATAGATTGTTTGAAGGTTACTACTATTTGTTGTTTTAGATCTGAAAGGTTTATAAGTGAAAGTTTTTGTGGGCACTGATTCACCCCTCCCCTCTTAGTACCCTATCTTTCCAATCCAACAATTGATATCAGAGATTAGTTCTCTTATTGGACAGATTAACCACTGAAGGGTAAAGATCTAGTCATGGAGAGGTATAAGTTAGATAAAACTATAGAGAATCAAAAGAGTTAAATGTAGATGTTTATTGAGTAGTATAAGCAGGCTAAGGATGGACTGAAGAAATTAATGGTTGAAAGGAAGAACCTAGCTATTTTGCAAAATGAGACTGGTTACCATGAAGAAGTGATTGATGATGTATTTGATCATATTGGATCTAGTTCAGGAAGTATTTTTGATGGATCTGAAAGTATAGTCTCTAACTTGTCTGAAAAGAATTTTCACTTAACTGAACAAGTGAAAGCACTACAAATCAGTCAAGAATCTCAGATGGTAAGAATGGTAGAAGTAATGAACAATGCTAGATAGGCTGAGAAAGAAAGGAATATAGCTATTGAAGACCAAAGACTGATAGTTGAACAACTTCAAGCAAAAGAAACTGAGATACATAGACTCACTAAGCACCATTTTGAAATCTCAAATCAGATGGTGATTGTGAATCAAGAGGTCAACTGAGTTAATGGTGAACTATCAAGAAAAATTGAAGATATAGGAATACTCAGAGAAGAAAATAAAAAGATGAGAAATGAAGTGAAAACTCAACAACAACATCATGAAATGAAGAAATTGGCTGAGGATAGTTCTAAAAGGATTGATGATTTTCTAATTAATCAAAGAAGATTTGGAAGAAAAGATGGATTAGGCTATACCGACGAAGGAGAATCATCACAACAAGAAGAGCAAGCCAACAAAAATCAGAGTCAAAGGCCAAAGACATTGTCATGTTATCATTGTGGAAAATTGGGACATACTTCTAATGTATGTAGAAGAAAAGCACAAGGTAAACCTCCAGTCACTCCTAGATTTAATGGATATTGTTATTACTATGGAAAATTTGGTCACCAAGCTTATGACTATAGAGCTAAATTGAATAAGAATGCTAGTAATCCTACTATGGAGAAATTATGTTACACTTGCAATGAACATGGACACACTACATGAGAGTGTAAGGAAAAAATGAAGCAAGTATGGACTCCAAAGCAGAAGATACAATGCAAGCCTTATCAACTAAAGAGACAAGGTAATTCTTATGTTTGGGATTACAACATAGGGACTAACTGTATTGCATGTGGTAGATATGGGAACATTGCAACAAACAGCAATAGGAAAAGATGGGCTGGACAATCATGAAGCTGGACAAGTACTAGAATTGCATGTTTGCATTGTCATAAGGTTGGTCATCTAAGCAAGGACTGCAGAGACCGAGCACCCGAAGAAAATCATGTATTTGAGAGTGGAAACACTATTGCAGATATTATGAGAATAAGGAACGACATGTGGAAGAAAGCATCAAATGAGAATGCTGAGTCAAGTAATGCTGTTGGTGAAACCTCGTCCACTGGATTGAGTGACATCAGTACTTCCACCTAAGGTGATATAGGTATGTATGGGACTGACATTTCAAAATGATCATATCTTACATATAGTTCCTTATATATGATGAGAAAATACCAAATCTACATGAATAAAGATGTATTATGGTTTATATGTTATGAGCTAACAAAGTTACATAGTCGGTAAAAGTTAGACCGAGCAATGGTTACCCATCAGTGATCACTATTCAAGGTTAACCGAGTATTAGTATCAACCGAGAGAGAAATCAAGTGTTAACCAAGCTGATGAAAGATTGCAATATTAACCGAGCTGTCAATTGTCACGAACCGGAAGTAGGTCATATATTTATTGCATAAATTTTTGAGCGGGAATACGGAAAATTCTATAAATACACGAAAGACTGAGTTCATTATTCACAAAGAGATTTCAAAGAGCTAAAATTTCATAGAGCGAGTTTGAGAAAAGAATCTTTCAAGCTAATCCAAAGCAATTGTAGATCGAACTGAGCACTCTCTTTGATATATTTTGAGTAAGTTGAAACCCTACTAAGCATATTCTTCACTATTTATTGAAGACCTAGTTTGTTGAAATAGCATCTACTGCAAGTTCTTCTAAAGTTGTGGAAGAGGAAGTTAATGTTATAGTGTCAGAAAACTATAGTGAACCCCATTACAAGTTACACCTTGAAGTAGCATCTCAAATGGATTCAGCGGGCACTTTTTTGAGCATCCCACCTAGGGTTTTATTGGTTGAAGACACACATTCATACATTCATTGTAAAATTGGGGAAATAGGAGACTTCAACATGTATGTTTCATATCAGGCACTTTGTGATGAGAAAATAGAATTGAAACCAGAGCATAAACAGGTTGAAACACTTGGACTCACCAATGCCCTAATTTTTTTGAAGAATTTTAAAAATGAATGGATTAGGGTTGTGTTAAGCTGATATCATGAGGGCACATTCTGGTTAGAAAAACTAATCCAAGTGACAAAGAGAATGATTAGAAGGGTTACTAGTTACCCTACTATTGACAAAGCCAAGGCATTCTAAAGTTCATCACGAGCTGATGTTGAGAAAAATACTGGCGCATCATGGGATGGTAGAGCACTAAAAATTGCATCGATTGTGGATCCAGAAGTTGAGTTTGCAGCACACGTAATTGGCTATAATTTTTTCCAGTAGAGCAGAGTAAATAGTGTACCGTGTAGTGTAGTAGACATGGATTACAAAATTATAAAGAAGGGTCATCAGATAGACCTCACCGAGCTACTTCTGAGACAGGTTGAAGAAAACATGAAACAAATCAGGTCACGAAAGTCCAATACCTATAAGTTTGGAACATTGCTAGTATGTTTGTTTTTCTATCTCCATAAATTCTTGCCTTCTATTGGTCACAACAATTGGCCTACCGACAAATCGATAACTTCACAAATTTTTGATATTATGAAAGGTCTGCGAGATAATGCAAAAAATGTTATGGATAGTTATTTTGAGGATTTTAAGGTAAAGATGGATCTGAGAAGTAGGATTTCGAGTTCACTAGTCGAGAAGTATGAGATGGTTATCTATTTCCTAGTGAACACCGACCACACTATGATAAAATTTGTTGAAACAAGGATTAAGTGGCTAGCACCAATGGGATATGAGATGGATCATGATTTCGGTCTGAAATCTATTGAAGTATTATTGGCTTTACCAAAGGAAAAAAAGGCTAAAAGGTTTGGAACCTATGAGGAGGAAAAATCAAGAATAAAAATTGATCTTATCATTGGTAAAGTGACACAAAAATCAAAGAAAATGAAGAAATTTTTATTTGAGAAATTTGAGAATGTATCTGACTCATCAAAGGAGTCATTGGTTAAACTTGCAATCGAAGGTCAGTTAATGTTGGCTGACAAACCATATGATAGTGAGGAGACTGAGTCCAAAAAAGAACAAGACCCTATACCAGTTTCTCCCACACCATTTCCAAAGAAGAGGCAGTTGCCAGTGCAAATATGTGCATGAACAAGGTCATCAACTGTAGCTTCATCACCATAGAAAAAGGGAGCTATGAAGGCAGAAAAACATAAGGCAGCTACATTGACAAAAACATATGAAAAGAGATGACACAAGGTTGTAGTTGAGGCAACAAAGAAAAGAAGGATATTGATAAGAAATAGAGAAGACCTTGAGGATGACAAAAATGAAAACAATCAATTCAAGGTTGTCAGTAATAAAAATAGGTCAATTGATGAGGTTGCTGCTGACATAATTGAGAATGGAAATCTTGCTGATCCGAAACTTAGTAGGTTTGACAGTATGTCAAATGAAGACCAAAATAAAATTGAGGAAGAAGTCATCCAGATGATGATACACTTCAAATGAGTTCCATTAGAGTTTGAATTATCACTGCCCAAGGCATTAGAAGATAGAATTAATCAGAAGTGGTCCTATGCCTTGGACACCGAGAAGAGGATGAGGGAACAAGCCCTAGTATCGATTGCACCAGACTTATCTCTTGATGAAATTAAGGAGCTTATGGATGCTTATGTTTAGAAATTCAAAATAAAAAACTGAGCTATGCAAATAATAGATGAAAATTTGGCAGATCTTGATGAGTTTGCTCAACTCATCTAGAGTTCACTTTTAGCAGTCAGAGAGCAAAATGAGAAATTTGCATTTCAAAATTTTTCTAAAAAGAGATAGAAGTCAAAAGGTAAAGGTATATTCATTGATGATGATGTTGCAATTAAAACAATAGAGTCCCTTGTATCATTTACTGAGGTAATTGATACAACACTTGTACAAGAAATTAAGGATAGCTCACAAGATGCACCGGATCCAGCAGAGATCCAGGTCAAGGAGAAAAATTATAATGATGTACTCATTGAGGACATCACAAACAGTGATCCTGATGACAGGGATGAAGATGATGATTTGAAAATTGCACCTAAAAATACACAGGATGAAGGTCAAGCTACCGAGTGTGCATTTACATCATTTCTGGGTGAGCTTCCTATTCTTTTTGAAGTAGTAGAAATATTATCATAGGAGAAACTCGATGGCTCAGACCTCGAGAAACCACAAGATACAATAGGGGAACAAAGCACTGATACACCTACAAAAGCAAATAAGTCTGAAGAGAAAGAGGCACCAGTAGTGGAGACAAAGGATTAGGAAAATCCCACTGTAACTGAGGCCACTCCACCAAACACTACATTAGAGGCTTAATCACAGTCAACCGACACCAAGGTTGCCGAGGAGTAGCAAAAGGTAGATACAGTCTCAACCAGGCTGGTTACACCAAGTTCTGAGGTAAAAGACATTGTTCTAGTTGCAAAGAGTTCACCTCATGAACTAGAGAAGAAGAAGAAGAAAAAGAAAGGAAAAGGGCCGGTCACACTTGATGAAGTCATAGTTATACCCGATTGTGACCCAAGGACCCTTAGCCCCGAAGAACTAAGAAAATATGGGGAATTATGTACAAGAAAGGAAGCATAGGAGAAGTTGAGACAATAGAGAAAAAGAAAGGAGATATTAGAAAATGTAAGAGATATCTTACAATAGGTTGTACCCGAGGTACATGTAGATGAGGATACTCTGATTATGGACCAACTTTCTACACTTGCTGAAGGAATTAATGCCCCAGATGTCGATGCTGACAAGAGAATAGAAGAAAGGGAAGAGTAAAAAATTTAGGATAAACTTGCAGAAAGAATCAGCCAAGAAGTGGCAGTTAACAAGGTTAAGCTATCTGAGGTAATAACTAAAATTTAGGGTATTACTCAATTAATTTTTCAAATCTTGTTGAAGCTATGCATTGTGGAAACCTTCATTGCTCAGATTAGTGAAAAGATCAAATAGTTTAAAAATGAAATCAAAGCTAGTGCACATGCAGGTACAACCGAGCCACAAGCTTTTTCCAAGCATATTTTAAGAGGTCAAGAACTTAGGCGGTTGATAGTAGATCTTAGGAAGCAAGAAGAAAGGATAAGTGATCAAGTTACTGAGTTACAAACCAAGCTCCTACCCTACCTGAAATTTTTTGAGAAACACATTGTCAGGGCACAAATGCTTATTGCAACACCAAAAACCTCTATTTTGGACAACATCTTTGACATGCATGCACAAGTCGATCTTGAGCACATTGCTCTCACCAACTTGAAAGAGGAATGGGAAAACCTTTTGGAATCATTGAAGAAAACCCATCAGCACATTTTGATAAGCTATAAGTATACATTTTTGTATTTGGCATTAATATCAAAAAGGGGGATAATAATGTATATTCCAAACATGTAAATAGATGCTAAGTATACTACACATTACCAGGAGCATGCATTGAGGCAAAGTATATAGTAATTTTTTGATAAGTATATGTATATGGCAGAAGATATAAATTTTTGAGACATAATGTCTGTATAAATTAAGGTTTTGATACTAATGCCGAAGGGGGAGATTGTTATCTCTATTTGAGTGTTAATGATTGTCATTAGTATCAAAGACATAAGTCAGTTACTTATATTAACCCAGTTGGTAACTGCAAGCAATACAAGCCAGTCGGTTAAGTCTTCACACCAAGCACATAACAGTTTTACCAAGCATTAGACAATGATACCAAGCGATAGTAAACACCAAGCACTAGTATAATCACTAAACAATATATACAGTGTTTACCAAGGAACACAAAAAATGACATAAGAATCAGAAATGGCTCATCTATCTATGCAAACAGTTACAACAAAATCATAAAATGTTTTACCAAGATCGAGGATAATTTATTGTTGAGATATTCATTAAATGCAATGAAGATCTTATGTTATTGTTTTGATCTAGGTTATTTTTGTACACCATAGATCTTAGGGTTTTCTCTAAGATATTGTAACTTAATTTTGTTAAGCGGCATGAAGTAGTATGCTATATAATTGTAATTTTGCATCATTTTGATGTAACTAATGGATGAACGAAGAAATTCTTGAAGCATTAGCCAACTTCAAGATTATCAGTTGATAGACATAGCAAAATAGTATTAAGAGGTAATCAGATTAAAGCAGAATCAAAATCAGGCTAACCAAGCAGTTTAGAGCAGAGATCTTCACACATAAAAGGTGATATCTATTCAGTATTTCATAGATCTATATCATACAATTGAGTTATCATTAGCAGATAGTTACCTATTGCTTTCTAATCATTGTAATACAGTTTTGGTAAAATCTCTTAACAAAGTAGACCTAACAGTCTTTTTGTAAATCTCTTAACCGAGTACACACTCAAGAAGTGTTGTTAAAATCCTATCACTAGGTAGATCTAGCTGATCTAATATGTTACTCCTAATAGGGTAAGATCACCAAAAGTGATCACCACTTGTAGCCCTAACAGGCAAAGCTTTTCTATCTACAGTAGTAAAGAATTTGTGGGTGTCATTCCCACCGTAGTTTTTACCTTCTAACAAGTGTTTCTACGTTACCAAAATACTTGTGTTATGGGTTTATTATCTTGTTGATTTCATGCTATTTAACTTTGATAGTTAAATGAATGAATGATGCATGCAATGGATACAAGTATTGTTTGAAGGTTACTACTGTTTGTTGTTTTAGATCTGAAAGGTTTATAAGTGAAAGTTTTTGTGGGCACTGATTCACCCCTCCCCTCTCAGTACCCTATCTCTCCAATCCAACACTCCATCCTTGCATGAGAACAAAAATGAGAAAAAGACCACAGAAGAAGAAGAGCCAAAGAATGAAGTCCAAATGATGGACAAAGAGAAACTAGAGGAACAAAAGAAAAAGGAGCTAGAAGAAGAAAATGACATGAAACTTCAAGAGGCTAATCTGAGGGCACTTGAAGAAGATATGAAAAAGGTAGAAGAAGTTGACCAAAAGAAGGGCCAAGGTACATAAATAAATCTATTCAATCCCTACATCAAATTTCTACAAAAGAGAGTGGTAAATGATGGTAAGCTAAACTCCATTGAGAAATATTTTGATAGATATGATGAAGAGGAGAAAAGAAAGATATAAGATATAGTTGTGGAGCACATGCTCATCTTTAAGAAGAACTTAACTAAAATAGAGGGTCAAATAAGTAAGGACCTATTTGATAGATTAGAAGGAAGAAAGAAAAGAGCTCTTCACGAGGACATCAAGATGAGATAGGATATTTTATTGTAGAATATGCCAACCATGACAGGGAATGAGATGGGAGAGTGGCTTGAGAAGCTAAGGACAAAATTAAGAACTAAAACATGAATCATCAAGTTCATGGCCCAAAAGTATGAAGAGGTAGAATAGGAAACTCATGATAAGATTGGACAACTACTCCTAGAGGAGTGACCTGATCTTGGTAAGTCCACAAGGACTCCAACCTCAGTAGCAATTTCTACTAAGCCCACAAATATAGAGAAACAAAGGTAGTTGACACAAAACTACTTGATTTTTTCATTGATAATGTTGGGATCTCACTTAATACACAACTGGATATGATGCAGTCAAGGTAGGTGGATCCAATGAAGGACATTCCAAACCTTGCAGCCAATAGAATTACACAGTGGATTACTCAACAATACAACACAAAGTAATTGTTTAACACTAATTTTCATTAACATGCCTGACTGTAAGGCCTTTTAGGTTAGGGCCAATTACAATTAGAAAATAATTCTACAAGATCCACAACAAGATCCAATAAAATCTCAGCTAGTTCAACTCTGAAGACAATTAGAAGCTGATGGAAACCCTAAGATAGATCTAAACTTGAGCTCACAAGCCTCCAAGAAATCTCCTTGTTCCCAAGTATGCAAACCCTAGCTCTGCTACAAACAACTATCAGATTACAATTTGATCTGCAAGCTCATCAAGAACATTTCCACAACTTCACTAACTTCAACTCGCAAGCTTCACATCTGATATCCTAGATCTACTAAGTCCTTCAAGTCATGAAATTTCCTGATCCTTCTTGATCTACCCCCAAAATTCTATTCTTAAACATCTACCCAAGCACTCCTTAAATACTAATCATCAACCACAAGTCGGAAAGATGAAACCCTTAACTCCCCAAAACAAATAATTAAGTTCCATACAAGTCAGCTTACAAATGTATACAAACATTTAATTCAGCATGTCGGCCCATAACATTGGCTACCAATAATAAATTCACCAAGTTGGCTCAACAAATCACACATAACTCTAGTCAGTAAACTAGAACTACTGAGTGACAGTAAATTAACCAAGCACACCAAGCATCGTCAAGCACTAGTGTCAACCAAGAATTACAAGCATGATCAAGTAACACTTCACCGAGTGCCAGAGACTATTAATAATAAGGTTATCAACAACAAGGTTATCAGTACTACCACTATCAATAATAACATCAAAGAGTTTACCTTCAGTCTTGCATCGGGTCCTAAACAAGTTACTACTCTGATAAGGTTCATCCTTTGTACCAAGCAATGTTCACTAATGTAGCAAGTTCTTTGATTTAGGCACATTCTTAATGTTCTCATTCATCATAGCAGTTTGTCGATCAACCTTCTTCTGTGTACACTCAAAATAATGATGTCCTTCCTCTCCACAGTTATAGCAAGTATCCTTAGAGATAACTCTACCTATCTTCTTCTTCGGTTCCATAGGTTTTTGTTCATCTTCTGCATCAGTCAGTTTATCCTTCATTGAGTGATCAATCTTTTCCTTCCCTTGAGAGTTACTAGGTTGTTTCCTCTTCAACTTATCTTCTACCTTCAGAGCATACTGATAAGCATCTTCAACAGAATCAATTTTTAGCATACCAATCTCATCCTAAATATGAATCTCAAACCATTCACATATCGAGCTAACCTTTCCTTACCAAGCTCTTAGTGTCCAAACCAAATAGTAATTTTGTAGAGCTCCTTGGTATAATCTTCAATAGACAAATCCTTTTATTTCAGATTCTGCAACTTTTTAAACAAGTCAAGCTCATAGTCAGCCAGTATGAACTTAGCCTTCAACTTAGTCACCATCAATCTCCATCGATTGATATTTGTTTCACCTTCATCTTCTCAGTCTCTTTGTAGTTGCTTCCACCAAAGAGCAACATGTCCTTTCAACTTTGTTTGTGCTAATCTCACCCGAAGAGGATATTCAATTTCTTCCAGCTCAAAGAAATCTTCAAGTTCACCAATCCAATCAATCAGATTGTTGGGCTTCAAAGTACCAAAGAAAGTAGAAACTTCCATTTGGTAATTACTAAACCAAGCAGTAGATCTAGGTAACTGAGTAGTTCTATCTTCACCAAATCTATTCCTCTGGTCATCACCAGTAGATTCGGCAGTTTCAAATTCCTTAGCAGCTTCTTCATAGCCATCCTTAGTACCAACATTCCAAGGTATACCAATAACAGTTCTCATGATCTTGGTGACCATATCATTCTTCATCAATTCCATCTCAAATCTAAAATCTAATTTCACCTTCTCTATGATCCTGGATTCAATAGTATCACAAAGATCAGAAATAACCCTAGGGTCCAATCTTCTCGGATGCATCCTTAATGATAAGAGAAACCCTCTACAACAAACCCTCACTGACCACCTTGTGACAATTTCCAAGTTGTAACAAGTCAAATCTTCAACCTGCAATCTTACAAACAACTAGGGCACAATTCCACAAGTTCAGTGCATTAGATATGCAATCCAGATTGGGCACAATCTCTTTGCGAACAAGATCAACTTCACATGATCAGCCTTGCTAGGTCAACCTTCTACTTCAACAAGATCAAACTCCTACTCTGATTCCACCTGATGTAGTCAAGGTAGGTGGATCCAATGAAGGATAGTCCAAACCCTACAGCCAATAGAATTACAAAGTGGATTACTCAACAATGCAACATAAAGTAATTGTTTAACACTAATTTTCATTAACATTCCTGGTTGTAAGGCCTTCTGAGTTAGGGCCAATTACAATTTGAAAACAATTCTGCAAGATCCACAACCAGACCTAATACAATCTCAGCTAGTTTAGCTCTGAAGATAATCAAAAATTGATGGAAACCCTAAGATAGATCTAAAATTGAGCTCGCAAGCCTCCAAGTAATCTCCTTGTTCCCAAGTATGCAAACCCTAGCTCTACTACAAAAAACTATTAGATTACAATTTGATCTGCAAGCTCATCAAGAAATTTTCCACAACTTCTCTAACTTCAGCTTGCAAGCTTCACATCTGATATCCCAAATCTACTAATTCCTTCAAGTAATGAACTTTCCTGCTCCTTCTTGATCTACCCCCAAAATTTTGTCCTTAAACATCTACCCAAGCACTCCTTAAATACTAATCATTAGCCACAAGTTGACAAGATGAAACCCTTAACTCCCCAAAACAAATAATTAAATGCCATACAAGTCGGCTTACAAATGTATACAAACATTTAATTCAATATGTTGACTCATAACAATGGCTACCAACAATAAATTCACCAAGTTGGCTCAAAAAATCACATAGAACTCCAGTCGATAAACCAAAACTACCAAATGATAGTAAATTAACTGAGCATGCCAGGCATCACCGAGCACCAGTGTTGATCAAGTACTATAGACATGACCGAGTAACACTTCACCAAGCGCTAGAGACTACCGATTTCCTTCATTGACTGAGGTTCCTTCAATGACCAAGACCATCGGTCAAGGCTACAATCGAGTAACACTGGCCAAAATACTAAAACTCCATGCAATTTCACTGAGGACACAGAATACCCTGCCTTAGCCTTGGATGCCCCTGCATCAGGATACATCTCATCTATTTTAGATGAGCCAAACCTTGACCAACATAGATGAAATTGTTTGCAAGTTGTCTATACTAAGATATATGACTCGTTATAGTGTTTCTATTATGGCAACAAAGTCATATAGCAGTTTGGAGTCAGCACACTAAGTGTATAGATTAGAATTCAGTTAAGTGTTGAAGACTGGACAACATTTAGAGCACCAAAGACTCAGAGCATCAGCGCACATGTGTACTGATGAACTAAGGTATGCACCCTATAATTTAAGGTTGTTAGACTATACTTATGCTTAGTCTAAGAGTGCATAAGTAGATATGCAAAGATGTGAAAGTTACAGTCAGTTGAAGTTGCACAGCCAGTATATGCCAGCAGTGAATAGAGCATGGAGCCAACAGTGACTATTTTGGTATGTGATTATAAATTAATGTTGTAGAGGTTGTGAGACCATTGTATTTAGGTTTCCAACATATGTATATGTATATTTGTAAGCATGCTTAAGCTAATTCATTTGGAAGCATTATTTGTAATTAGTTATAGGGCCGACCTAATTGTATATTTGGTATGAGCGCATAAATATAAGGTGCACCCATTGTAATCGGTATGGAAGTTTCAAGAGAGTTTTTATAAGAAAAGAAGAGGTATGCGAAGTGAGCATAAGATGTATTAGAGCTTTGCGAGAGGTCAAAGCATCCTCGCACTAAAGTAACTAATTTGACAAGTAGTGTCACAGTGACAGTTCACCTATAGATATAGTGAGTATCTGATTCAGAAGGTTGTAGCCTTCATCATTTGAGTAGTGAGCTCTAGGATAGTGAGTCCACTCCCCTAACATGGATCATTATAAAAGACTCCTAATAGGGTCTGACCCTTAACCAGGTCTACTATACTAAAAGCATTGTAAAGCTACTCCTAACATGGTAAAGGATCTTCTAACAAGGATCGCAAAACACTAGTGCAGATTATTAGTGGGTATCAAGTCCCACCGGGGTTTTTACCTATTTGGGTTTCCCCATAACCATATTGGTGTCACATGTTGATTTCATGTTTCATGTTTATGTGAATGTTTAATTTAGTACTTAAGCATTTATAATTCAGTATTCAGATTAAAGTGAAAAGTTAACATACAGTGAACACTGATTCACCCCCCCTGCTCTCAGTGTTCCCATTCCTAACAATTGGTATCAGAGCTCTAGTCCTTAGAAAATAAGTTTAACCACTTGAGGAGATCATGGACAAAGCATATATGAAACATTTAAAGAAGAATCTTGAAGTAGCTCTTGAAGACCTAGACAATTCAAAAAGAGAAATTGAAGAACTGAAAGAAAAAGTCAGTGATGCTCAATTAGTTATCAAAAGAGTAAGAAAAGATTTGAAAGGACACTCTAATAGTGAACTTGAAGAAAAAGTCAAGAAGTTAAGTGAAGAAAATGCATCCTTGTTAAGTCAGCTTGAAGAATTAGATGACAAACAAATGAACAATCAAGATGTCTACAATGAACAAGTCAAGGAGAACCTTCAACTGAATGAAGAACTAAGGGAAGCTAACCTAGAAATCTTGGAGCTAAAGAATATCAAAGAGAGCTTGGAATTTGAAAACTTTCAGAGCAAGATTGAAGATGAGGTATAGGATTCCTAAAAGTATTGTAGAGAAGTATAAGGATACAATATGCTTCATGGTGGAGATTGATACTACATGTATGAAAGATGTGGAACCTAGAACTAAGTGGATTCATCCACTTGGGTATGAGGTTGAAGAACAAGTTCTTGAAACCTATGCACAGGTACTGTTATCAGCCCCTAAGGATGAAAATGAACCTAGGTGGGGAACCTATGAAGAGAAGACTAGAGAAGTTGATGCTAAGCTAAACAGTGCTGCAACAAAAAGAAAGGTTGCAAAGGTCACATTAGAGATCCTAAGAATTCATGGTGTATCACAAGAAGACCTTGATAAAGCAAGGGATGAGAAGATTTCCCTAGAATTGAAGAACGCATCAGAAGAACAAGAAGATCCCAAGTTGAAAAAGATGAAAATTGAGAAAGATGACAGTCAGAAGGATAAAGAAGATAGTACTCCTTCTGTGCCCAAAGATACTCCTCCCGAGTATAAGACTTTTTTCAAAAGGAAGAAAGAAGCTAGCACTAGTCATCCATCCTCGCGAGCATTAAGGAGCAAGAAAAACACTCAAGCACTACCTCAGGCAGGATTCAAGCCTAGCCTTAAGGTTCTTAATACAAGAATTGTTGATGAGGGCAGGATTGATCAAGTAGAAAAGTTCTATGAATCTTACAGTGAGATTGGCAAATCAGAAATTCAGAGTATGATTGTCAAACATATGATCAAATTCAATCCTTGAGTTGAAAAAAAAAATTCCAAATAAAGTATGGGATATTTTGGAAAAGCTGAAGAGACAAGCTAATGAGGAAGATCAAAGGATAAGAGAAAAAGTATTAGAAGATACTCTCCCAGTATGTTTTAAAGAAGAAGTGGAACTGATATTGAATTTGGTGAAGCTGCACCTTAAAACAAAAATGAGAACTCTTCATATCATGAACAAATATTATGAGTTGATTACAAAGGAAATAGAAAAAGCATTTGAGAAGATTTTATTAGAAGAACAGATCAAACCACCAACTATGCCCATCACTCATGTACCCATCAAGGAAGATAAAGTGGAAGAGCCCACCAATGTACCAATGACAGGTCCTCAGGACTCAACACCCATAGTAGAAACTCAAATAGAAGAAGATCAGTCTGTGCCCATGATTGAATCACCCAAAGACATCAAAATTATCATATACAATGTGGAAATAGCCATGGTGGCTACTGATAAGGAGTTAGACAAGTTTGAAGAAGCATTTGTCAGCACTGAGGAAGTAGAAATCCTATGCAGTAATATCCCTCAAACTCAGCAAGAAGAAGTAATCATAGAAGATATATTTGATGAAGAAAAGAAAGGAGTAGAGGTAGAAAAGAAAGATGAATCTTCTACTGATTTGGTCAAGGTGAAACAAGAGATGATGGATAGCACTCCCATCACTCCCTCCTTAGCATTATTGTCAAGTTTCACCCCTGACACTAGCAGTTTGGACTCCTGGAAGGAAGAAGACCTGATTAAGTTTAGTGTCCTAGCTATGGAGAAGGCCAAGGAGAAATAAGTAATGAGGAATCCTCTCCTGGTAGAATCAGTAAATATTTTGAATAGTTTGATATTAGAGGACAAGAAGATGGTAAATGTGCATTTAGTTGATGATGTGAAAACAATCATCTCTCAGTTCAAAGTAAAATTTTCAAGCCTAGAAGAATCCACGGCCATAATGATAGAGGAAAAGTACTTAAAGAAGAGACTCAATGAACTAATGATTAATTTTGCACTAGACTTGACCTCTCTTAAGTCTGGTTAGGCATCATTGAAGGAATTTTTAGAGCAAGGAAGAAAAGTCATTTCAGAATCCATGGATCAGGATAAGTTCACTAATGCCCATCTTAAGAAGATCAAAGATGCAGAGGCAATGATTGAGAAGGTGAAAATTTTAGTGCTACACACTTCCACTGATGTAAACATGTGTAACAATGTCTATCAAGGATAGCTAGATATAATTGGAAAGGCAGAAAAAGAAATAGAGAAGATAAGATCTAGACATAATCAGTTGAGGAATGCTCTTGCACCCTCTCTAGATATTCTCAGTCAAAACATAAAGGAGATTGATGCAACGATGATAACCTATGATCAAGGTCCAAGCACAGAATTGGAGAAGATGGAGAAGCTACAATATGAATTATGCACCCATCTACAAATAGTCAATTCTCTGATAACCTTTTGGAAGAAGGAGATCTAGAAACTCAAGATTGCATATCTGGATGTTTTCCCTTAGCAAGTGTATGTAGATAAAGTTTTTGATGCACATTTATCATTAATGTCAAAGGGAAAGTTGTATAGAATATGGAGTACATATATGTATAGGAGATATAAGAGTTTGTATAAAATATATAGAAGATAAAAAGTTTTTGTATTAAGGGATAGTTAGAGACTTAGCCATATTCCTTTGTTGCCATCAATGACAAAGGGGGAGATTTTTGGCAAGTTGTCTATACTAAGATATATGACTATTTATAGTGTTTTCATTATGGCAATAAAGTCATATAGCATTTTGGAGTCAGCGCACTAAGTGTAAAGATTAGAATTCAGTTAAGTGTTGAAGACTGGACAACATACAAAGCACCAGAGACTCAGAGCATCAGTGCACATGTGTACGGATGAATTAAGGTATGCTCCCTAGAAGTTAAGGTTTTTAGACTATACTTATGCTTAGTCTAAGAGCGCATAAGTAGATATGCAAAGATGTGAAAGTTACAGTCAATTGAAGTTGCACAGCCACTATGTGCCAGCAGCGAATAGAGCATGAAGCCGATAGTGACTATTTTTGTATGCGATTATAAATTAATGTTGTAGAGGCTATGCACCCATTGTATTTAGGTTTCTGACATATGTATATGTATAATTGTAAGTATGCTTAAGCCAATTCATTCAAAAGCATTATTTGTAATTAGTTATAAGGCTGACGTAATTGTATATTTGGTATGAGTGCATAAATATAAGGTGCACCCATTGTAATCGGTATGGAAGTTGCAAGAGAGTTGTGATAAGAAAAGTAGAGGTATGGGAAGTGAGCATAAGATGTATTAGAGGTTTTCTAGAGGTCAAAGCATTAGCCCACCAAAGGAACTGATCTGACAAGCAGTGTCACAGTGACAGTTCACCTGTAGATATAGTGAGTATCTAATTCAGAAGGTTGTAGCCTTCATCATTTGAGTAGTGAGCTCTAGGATAGTGAGTCCACTCCCCTAATATAGATCATTGTAAAAGACTGCTAATAGGGTCTGACCCTTAACTAGGTCTACTATACTAAAAGCATTGTAAAGCTACTCCTAACATGGTAAAGGATCTTCTAACAAGGATCACAAAACACTAGTGCAAATTATTAGTGGGTATCAAGTCCCACCAGGGTTTTTACCTATTTGGGTTTCCCCGTAACCATATTGGTGTCATGTGTTGATTTCATGTTTCATGTTTATGTGAATGTTTAATTCAGTGCTTAAGAATTTATAATTCAGTATTCAGATTAAAGTGACAAGTTAAAATATAGTGAACACTAATTCACCCTCCCCCCTCTCAGTGTTCCCATTCCTAATAGAAATAGCGAAGAATCTTGAGTCTCCAAAGATCGCTCAAGAAGAATTAGTTGAAAAAGTGCAGCAAGAAAAGAAAAAACTTGAAAAAGCACATGGACAAGAAGAAGAAAAAGGAACAAAAATGGTAAAGGAGCAAGAAAAATAAAAATAAGAAGAAATAGAAAAGGAAGAAGAACAAGGAAAATAAGAGAAACAACCAAAAGGATTACCAATCACCCCTTTTTCTACACCTAGTTTTTTGGAAAGTGTGTCTCAATCACTTCCAACAAACTTAGAAGACATGGAGAAAAATTAGAGAAGAAGACTGACAAAAATTCGAAGACAATCAAGAGAGCTACACAAGTTTTGAGTAAGTTTTTGACTACACCTCCTATACATAGTGAAGATTCTATAAGTAGTCTAGATAATGTTCTAAGTATAGTAGTACACAATTTTTATACCTTAGAGGAAGTAGTGAGAATAAAAGTAGTAGATGATTTCTAAAGGATAAGGATGAAAGATACTCTTGATGGGATCAAGAGTGATCTTAATACATTGATTAAAACTTAACGGAAAATCAAATCTTGTCTTAAGGATGGACAAGACCTATATAAACTTTGCATGACTTCACACAAGCATGTAACGAGTATATTAGATATTATAGCTTAGGATGAAGAGGTTTTGATAAAACTCTCTAAGGATTTTGAAAATAAGAAAATACTGGACATAAACAAGGAAACAAATAGGATCATGGATAAAATACATACCCTACAGCTTGAAAAGGAAAAAATTCAGAAAAGATTCTTTGAATTAAGAAGCTTCTTGAGTCCAAAGATCAATTTCTTGGAGAGAACTCATGAGGACCTTTAGCTTGGCCTCAAAACATTTTAGATATTAGTACCTAAAAATGTAGAAGAAGTAGACAAGGATGCATATGGTCTCAATGCACTGATTCAGGTTGGAGAAGCATTTAAGGTAGCTTGGGATGTAGATAAGCATATTTTGAAAACAAACTACATGGATGTGCTACAGACAATTCAGTTGTGATTTTGAACAACTGCAATTGATGTCAAAGGGGGAGAGATTGAAGAAAAAAGTAAGAAAAAGATCGAAGAAAAGAATATAAAAAGATTGAAGAAAAGAATGTAAAAAAAATAACATAAATAAAAGAAAGGTTCTTTTGGAGATCATGTGTCAAATTTATGTGTTGTATTTCTATCAATATTTCCTTTTACATTTTTGTCTTGATGTTGCACTTACTCATTTTTCTCACTAAGTGTCGCCATCAATGCCAAAGGGGGAGATTATTGGCAAGTGGTCAGCACATGCACACATATGCACATGTAGGCATAATCACATATGGAATGTTGTCATTTATGGCAACACTTATTAGATTTATGATTGCACATATTGGAAAATCACTAATATGTTTGTATATAGTTGATGAAGGAAAAATGCCTACGTCTACAGTTTGTTCATGTGACCCAGTTTGACAGAAAAGGTTAGAGATCCTCACAGAAGCCTCCCGAAGGCATGCGATCTTAGCTATATTTTGGAAAGACATAGATGAATACGTGTGTAAGGTCACATGTGTTAATATGACAGTATCAAAGATATATATTTAGTTGATTAGATGTGAAGACAATAAATAGGGTATAATTTTTTGGCGATCACTAAGGCCAACTTTGTGAGTGATTGGAAAGTTATCTTTGGATGCGGTCTTAGATCTAAGGCCGACTAAGGATGTTTATGAAACATGCAAATGTGCATTAAATAATATTATGTTTTGCTAGAGTAAAGCCGACTAGCTTTTGTAATATACCTCTAACAAGGTATAAGTACAAGGACACTTTTGTAGAAGTGAGCGATGATATGGATGATAGTACTAATAGATGCAAACTGGGAAGGAATCTAAGGGAAAGAGAAGAGATCAAGAGAAAGGAGAACAAGAGGAGTTATTCAAGGAATACTTTGTTAACTCTTTATATTTAGGACAACAGATTGTCTGTAAGTGTTGTTGCACCTATTGTACACCCCTAACAGGGTTGATTACCTTTAACACGGTAGGACTCCTAATAGGGTTGGTTATTTAATTAGGATATCATTGTAAAAGACTCCTAATATGGTCTCTCCTTTAACCAGGACCTTCCTATTGTAATACTTGGCTCCTAATAGGGTCAAAATTCTTAACAAGGTTATTATAATTATAGTGCAAATATTTGTGGGTACCATCTTCATCGGGATTTTCCCCTTAACAGGGTTATCCTCAAAAATAAATATGGTGTTATGAGTTCTTCTATGCTTTTTTATGTTGCATGGTTATTTATCGTATGCTATATCTTTATTTTCTATTTGAAGAAGGTAAAGAAGTTTAAGAATTCAGTAAAGTACTGTAACATTGATTCACCCCACCTCTTAGTCTTACCAAGTCCTAACAAGAGCATGCAAATATAAAACTAAACCCTAAACTCTAACATCACAAAAAACATCCCAAATATATAGTTCTAGTGACCAACTACACAATACTTATGTGCAACTATGCAATAGATAGGTCCAACTATGTAACAAAAGGGTCCAACTACATAGGGAGTGTGTATGGAAGTGTGCATGAGTTGTGTCCAAGTGCACAACTCTTCACGAGGACTTGAAAAAACACCAAAAAATCACAAAATCAGTCAAATTATGCATGTTTCACATTGGGTTCACCATATGTAAGATAGGAAAAAGAGAGATATGCATACTAAGGAAACCATCAAACCCTACAAGCATGATAAACAACACCATCTTGTAATACCCACCCATTTTCTACCATTTTTTCTTGTGATGACAAACTCTTTTAGACCACCTTTCATATGCATGTTGGATTTTTAGTAGTCTATGATGATGTTTTTATGTTATGACAATACTTATTGTTGATGCAAAAATTTTATACTTTGATTATTTACATTATATCATGATGTTAATTAGATGATTATGATTATTTACATATGAAGATGATATGGCTATTTATGTTTTACTGACTCCATAACTGCATGTGTATGGATGACATGTATGTTTTATATTTATGCTTGACATGCTTGATATGGTGAGGGAAAACATCATAGTTACTTGCTTGTGAGATCCACATAATGTGTTGGTTTCTGAAAGGGTTTACACCACAAAATAACAACCAAGTCTATCTTGTAATTTCCTATAGATAAACAAGCTCCAATAACCATAAATATCTGAGACTTGGACCAAATGGCAAGGATCAAACAAACCCTTCTACACTTTGGGCTCTACAAAACCCAAGAGGGTGACCCTTAATGCTATTAAAATCACAACACCATACTTATATCTGGCATTAAAATAAAGAAGATGAATCTCATAAGAAGGCTCAAAATAATGAGATACTAAATAATAGCTAATCATTCATTGATCTACAACCTACATGGAGAATGATATAATAAAAACACAAGATACATGAAAAGTAAATATTATCCTTGATTTAATCATTTTCACAACAAGAACAACATGGATATGAACACCAAACCAATTGTAAAACTAACAATAGCTGAGATCAATGCCTTATCCCATTGGGAAATTGAGTTCATGAGAATACAACCACATATGAAATATTTTGACTAACAGCATAAGATCTAAGAAATATTGTCTTACAACATTTCCTAACAATAACTCCAACCCAACATATTTATCAGAATACTTTTACAAGTTTAGAAAATTTGTAACTCTATCCAAGCATTTAATTAACCCCTTAGATCAAAGCATGAGAAAAAAATTACATATCTCACAACAAGACACTAAATGAGACAAACCCTTGATTTATTTCATTTAAACTTGATAGCATTTTGCAATCGATAGATTTGGATCGTAACTTTATTTCTATAAACATCCTTTCCTACATCTGACATACAATCGTTACATAGCTTAATCTCTCAAAACCTTCAAGAAACTGAATGTTGATTCAATAATAATGCTCATATAATGATCTTACAAAGATGCTCATACCCACCTAGACTTACTACGAGAACCTTACATAAAAATTGGAACCTTTACAAATGAGCAGAAGAAAGAATATAATGAGAGGGAAGAAAATTCAGATTGATCCTATAGCTACCACATGTCCTCCCTCCAAATCTAATCTACCCTTTTAGCCTACTTTCTTATGACCTTGGGATTCCAATCCCTATTGGAATGCAACAAGATTTAGGTCATTATCTAAATTTGATATTCCTAACAAGATTTGATACATAGAATCATATCTTAACAAACTTTATTATTCTCTAACATTATCTTCTACCTCCTAACTATTTTAGGTGCAAAAAACTATTAGCTGGTAGAAATTGAAAAGTCCAATATGAAAACACCACATTCATGAGCCATGCCAATATTAGCTTGAGATTTTTATTGTAAGTAGACTCATGTCTAGGATTACCCAAGTCACCACCTCATTGTCTAACCTTATCTTTCACCAATGTTGGCCGATCAAGGACACATGGCAATATCCTATGATCCTGCAATGGTTAAATATTTTGCAGGTTTGATGATGAGATCACAACAACCATTGATTTTGATCTTTCTTTAACTGATGCTCAAAATATAGTACCTCCTCCATGAAATAAACATCATTCACCTTTTTTATCAGATTAAAATATCTCCATTGAAAATTATCATGTGCTAAAAGATAAGAATTTAAGTTGCTAGTGCTTTAACTTCAATACAATAAGCAACTACAATATGGAAATCCCTATCATCAAATTCAACCAACCAATTACTACCATCTATCACCAACTATTATTCACGTTGGTCCCACCTCTAAGTCACTCATGTTAGCCCATTTTCCTATGATTGCAAAAATACAAAGAAAAATGGTCTTATCTTGTGAAAACCCAAGAAGGTTTCCTTGTCCTACTGCAACACATTTTTGATCAACGAAGAAATGTAGGATGTTTTGTGGCTTGCAAGCTTAGCCAAGGATAGTTTATGGTGTGTATAAGCTCCAGTTAAGATCGCACATGCTGAAATGGAAAAACCAGAGAGATATGGCTGCTTGAAGGTCTGAGAATTAGGGTTTATCCTTGCCTAAGGGTTTCAAAATTGTTTAAGTCTAGAAAAACCCTAGCCATTTCTATTGCTTCATTACCTTTTTCCTGGTCACTTAAGTCTTTTTTCTGTACATGCCATTTTTCTCTTCCTCAGTCGTGCGATCTCCAAGTTCTTAGGTGGTTAGTCATTTCATCTAGTGACTTGGCGAATGCAGTGGTCACATGTTTGCTTGATTTTGACAGTCAGTGGCTAAACATCTAGTGATCCTGCAGGTGGTATTGGTTTGGCTTTGTCACTGAATCTTGTAATGAAGTGGTCAAGTCTAAAAACATTCGGTGATCAAGCAAGGACCGTTGATGAAGATCTAGATCGACGGTGGGAACTAGTTCACATAATAAAACTTAGGGTTAAACAAATATCTAGCAATTGCGAGATTGCCTCAGTCATGTAATCTCTAGGTCTGATCAAAGTTAAAGGCTAGTCAAGGTTTTTCCTTTGTCACCGAATCACATGATAAAAGGTGAGTGAAGTCAAGTGCTCAATGATTCAACAATAACCGTAGATGAAAGAACGAATCAATGACATTCATGTATTCTCAAGATCTAACCCTGGTCAAGACAAATATCCGGTGAATCCAAGTTTTCTTTAGTCGCCTATCCTCTAGATGGCTTGGGTTAAGTCAAGGGTTAGCATCAAGTCTAGGTATGACGGTTAAGTAAAAAATTTAGTGATTGCATGATTGAGTGTTTGCGTCATCTTCTAATTCTGGCAGTTAGTGTCTTAAAATTCAGCAATCCAGCATTGCAGTTATCTCCAAGTCATGCAATGAAATAATTAAGTCTTCTAACATCAAGCGATTCAATAGTGGTCATTGATGCAGATGAGATCGGACAAGTGTTGCTTGATCTCCAAATGAAACTATAAGTTAAAGAAAAATTCAGAGATTGCAAGATTGCCTTTATCGCTGAATCTCCAAACCAGACCAAAGCTAAGACAAGGATCAAGTGATCGTGAGTTCCTTTGGTCGCTTAATCACCAAATATAAGTTGGGTTAGAAATAAAGACATCACCAAGTGTTGCTGATGTGCTTGATTCTGATTGGTTGTCGGGTAAATGATGTGGCTAGATAATTTTAAGGGTTTAGGTGACTGTTGTAAATCAATGAGAGCCACCCAATGTGCTAGGAAAGGAAGAGAGATCAATGGCCATGTTTTAAAATTGACCAACTGACTATTGATGCCAGAGATTTGAATTATCTAGGGGTTTTTTGTAGTTAAACGACTAGTTATAAAATACACGGGCAACCGATCTACTCATTTTGATCTTGTCCACTGTCACAGCATGGTCCAAAGGAGTGCTTATCTGCGGAGGATGTCCATGTCATGGAAAAATAGGGAGCTAAAATGATGCAATTTCTAGTCTCTAATGTACTAGTCAAGATTTTGGCCATAAATGAAGATCAAATTGGATATAATTGCTCTGGATTTCCTGGCATGTCTTTTATGTAGTAATTTCTCAATTGAATCTAGTTGGCATGGTTGTTGGAAACCTTAACCCTGTCCTAATCATCTGTAGCTTGTTGCATCCTAATTTTTAGGGATCCCAAGATGACTAGGGACTACATATAGTAGCTTGTATTTTTAAAAGGATGGTGAAATTGGTAACTAAATAGAGAGAGATTGGATCTAGGGTTTGGTTCTAGCATTTTTCCATTTTCAATGTATTTGTATTGAAAATTTTAATGAAAATACACTTGAATTCCATCTCAAATTTATGAATGTCTTCTTATTTTGATCCTGAATTCTTATATGTTAATGTTGCAAAGAAAGTTAATATATGGTTTACAAAGTGAATTGTGAAGTTGTTGTTGAGTTCCTTCAAGGAAGGATTAAATTCTTAAGGATAAATTCAGAGAATTCATGGTTCTTGTGAGAATTTGATGTCTGAATGTGGGAGTGAGAGGAATAATAGGAAAAGCACTTATTATGGATTTGGGTATGTTTGAGTTAGGTTTTCTTTTGATGTATGTTGTATTTGACTCTGTGCCCTAGGATAAGACACTGATATGTTCTCAGGAAGCAGTTCTTCATCATCAATGAACTTATACATGATAAAATATTTCAATCAATGTGTCAAGGACATCAATGCTTAATATTTACTGATTCCTTTATGAAGTGAATCCAAGGTACACTTGCCTGAGCATTAAGGCTAAAAGTGTATGAGGATGAATATCCTAGTCCTTGTTAATTGGCCCTTTTTCTTGTCAGATTTGGAGTGGGATACAAGAGTTAGAGACATTTATTTATCAATCATATTATAAATCTTCAAGTAGAAAAAAAAAATGAACCAACAAAATGGTGACTCTACTGGGGACAGTAACAATATAAGCTTCTCAAGGTTTATTTTTTAAGATTTACCATTAAAGGTCAGTGGTGATTCAAAGGGTTAGAACTAGTGTTTACAAGTTACAAACCATGGACAAAAGAATAAATACTAGGGATTTTGTGAAGAAGCATCAAGAGGTTACTCTAGAAGAGTTACCCAGGTCAGGAAAGAAAAGATGGATTAGAAGAGATGGGGAATCTATTAGTGCCCTTGTAAGACAACAAAATGATGATAGAAATAGGGCACAACATGCATCTCCTAATGAGGATGAATCACTGTATAAAAGCTCTAAATATGATAGTGGTCTCTCTGGAGATAACTTTTATGATACCCCAGAAATATTATTTCAAGACAAAGCCACATTACCTACATATCAAAATGTATAGGTAGGAAATAAGGGCCTTGGGCCAAATCCTCATCCAGATGAAGATATGTTTAGAAGGAAATCCATGGGGCCAAGACAAGTCCATTTTCCATATCAAAATCTCACTGATATGGATATGTCATCAAGCTCTGAAGATATCATGATGAACCCAACTGATTTGGGTGTATTGAGATTACAATTAGTAGAGAAAGCTACAATATACAAAAGGTTACAAAAGGAAAGAGAGGCTGAGAAAATGAATGCATTAATAGAAAGAGAGTCTCTACTTAGAAAGATTAATGAACTAAAGGAGAGAAACAAGATGTTTTCTTCTGCTCCTAAATCTTAGCAACATGAAATGTTTGGTGACCTTGCTCCTTTGAGAAGTGAGGAAGAATGTTTGTTGTTGGACCATGAGTTTGAAAAAGAGGCCCTTGTGATTAGACAAGTCCATAGTTATGATTCTTAGCCTAAAGATAAAAATGAAAGTGAAACTACCAGACCTTTTACTTTTTTTAATGAAAAGGGAAAGAAAAAGATGGTTTGGATTTAAATAAATGAGCCTATGGCAAGACCAAAAGCCCCACCACCTATTTCAAGTGAAGACATAGAGATGGAGAAGATAAGGAAGCAAAGAGGTGATCTAGCAAGGGAATTGGAGAGGGCTGAAGTTGAAGCATCTATTGTAGAGACAAGAAGGAAGATCCAGTTCTTGAAGGCTTCATCTACAAACACTCTTGGACCATCTACCATTAAAATAGGTATGCCATCTACAACTTCTAATATTGTTCCACTTGGTAATGTTACTACTCATAATCCACTTTTTGCTTCATCTACCAAGTTAAATGTTGACCCTAAACAAAAATCAAGTGTACAAGTAGGTAGAAGTATATCTGTAAATGCTAGTTCCAGTGGAAACACTGGTCTAAGTTTTCAAAGAAGACCTATGCAATTAGAAGGGTATAGGAAAATTAGCTTTGATGGAATACCAGGTTACTCAAATTCTTTCCCAACTAACATAAGAGATAAGGTGACCAAATTTTTTGGTAATAATGCCATTAGTTGTGAAGAAAACCTTAGGTTATTTGTTGATATGCTAAATGACTATGAAATTGAGCATGATGATGTAGTCATGAAACTATTTGTTCAGTCTTTGGTGGTAGATGCTAGACAATGGTTCAAAAGACTCCCTGACTGTTGTATTGATACATGGGATGATTTTGAAAAATTCTTCAAGGAAAAATATGGTGATAGGCCTAATTCCTATTTCATGCTAAATGAATTTAACACCATAATGAAGAATCTGAATGAGTCTGCAGCTAAGTTCAACATGAGATTTCAAAAGGGTATGCATAAGTTGATTCAAGTTATGAGATTAGATGAAATGTCTGTTTGACCAAATACTTCAATGCCTTTGATGGCAAGATTGGATACTTACTGAGAGACAAAGAACCTAGAACTCTTAGAGATGCCTTTAGAATTATTGTCAACATTGAGAATAATATGAAAATATCTGGAAAATTGGGTGGGAAAAGAGATGATCGTAAGTTGTTTGGGGACAAAAAATATATAAGGGATAATGAAAGAAATATTGGAAATAAGAAGAAAGAAGAGGAAGAGTTGGATAAAGTGCTAAGTGCACTAAAAGACTTGAAAGAACCTAGTAATAGAAATGATAAGGTATCTACTTCAGAAAATATTCATTTCAATAATAACTTCAATAGGAAGAATAGGCTACAAAATTACCCTTATAACACCCAATGGAAGGATGGCAAACCTATTGTCCCTGCTGCAAAAGGAAATAATGACAAAGTTATCCTTGATCCTTTACAAAAGGTTTATGTAAATGTCAGGGAGGATAAACCATGGTGTATGTCTTGCTAATCTCCTCATTTTGTAGAACATTGCATGGTTGCACAATCCATAGTTGCATACCAAGATGATGGTTTAAAAGAACTGGGTCAAGAAGAAAATAATGATGAAATTGGTTGTAACATGACTGACTCATATTTGGAAAATGAAGATGTTTCTGACATTGATGAAGAAACTGATGTGTGTTTGAAAAGACACAATAGGGCATTATTCCATCAAGAAGTATTTTCTAATGATGAAGACATTGATGAAAAGACCTATAACATGAACTTTTCCTCAGAGCAAGTGAATTTGAGAAGAAATTCAAAGGAGGAAATTGCTAGGATTATTGCAGAGATGGTAGCCCAAGTGCAGACTAGAAGCATGATAGAAAATAATACCGCTAGAAAAGCTGCAGGAATGTTTATAAAAAGCACCAGTTCCAAGGAACCCACTGGAAACAAATCAAAAGATGATCACTTAGTGAAGATAGAAAATGTAAAGGGTAAGATGTGGGAGCCAAAGTGAGTTGGAGATGTGAATATGTCTACTGTTCATGACAAAGAAAATCAAAAGGAAGTTGAGAAGCCAATTAGTACAATGGCTAAAACTAAGGAAATGAAGGTGAAAAGAACAACTAATGTATCTGAAAAACAAAAGGATACTAGAGCAATGAAGATTGAGATTCCTTCTTTTACCCATGTTGATATGTTGGCAGTATTGTCTTAGATTACTATCAAGGTTCCTTTGTTAGAGTTATTGAGAATCCCTAAACATAAGAATAGGGATCTAGCATGGGTAGATAATGTTCATGATAATAATGTTTTTTGTAATGCTAATGAGCCCCAGGATAAAGTGATGAAAGAAGTGGAAGTTTAGGGAATGGTATCTCAAATACCACCTATATACTTGGACAACTCTATCAATACTAGCCTTGAGAACATAGATCCATTTTTCCTAAGTATCATAGTGAACAGAATGACAATAAGAAATTGCATGATTGATTCAGGTGCCTCAAATACTGTCATGCCTTTTAAGATCATGGAGAAGTTGGGCCTTAAGGTTGATACAGTCCAGGGTAGATGCTATGCAATAGATCAAAGGGAAGTACCAGTCATTGGGACTATAAATGCACTGCCTTACAAATTAGCAGCCTATCCAAAGAAAGAACTGACCATGAGTGTCTTGGTCGTAGACATTCCTCCTCATTATGGGATGCTATTATCTAGGAAGTGGAGTGCTACCATTGGTGGAAGTTTGCAATGTGACTTGTCTTATGCAACTTTCAAGATAGATGATCAGTCTATTAAGGTTGAAAGGGAACCAAGGGTAACCCATATGATTGAAAAGAATATTGACAATGAGATTACCTATTTTTTGGATACTCATATCAATGCTTTCATAGAAGAGGTCCCTGTGCTTGAAAGAGAGCCTATGCTTCACCTATCACTATGGAAGTAAATGCTAAATCTGAGAGGGGTGAGTTGTGGGTAATGTATTTTGATGGTGCTAAATGAAAAGATGGTTCAAGAGTAGGTATTTTACTCATCTCTCCTGATGGAAATACTTACAAGTTCTCTTTCACACTAGGCTTCTCTTGTACCAATAATATAGTAGAATATGAAGCATTGCTAATTATAGGAATGAGGTTGACACACAAGCATGGAATTAAATGTGTAAAGGTTGTTGGTGACTCTAAGTTAGTTATGTCTCAAGTAAGATCATTATATGCTTCTAAGAAAAAAATGTTAACACAATATAGAAATATTGTTTGGGGCATGATTGAGAGTTTTGATGCCTTCAATATTGTATGGAAGGATAGGAGTAATAATAAAATGGATGACTTGTTAGCCAATATAGAAATCAATCCTATTGACATTACTTTTGTAGGCATCTCTAAAGTTGAAATTCAGGCTAGGCCTAGTATACCAGATAATGCTGAGAACTGGTAGGTCTTTGAAGATGACCAAGACATCTTGAGATTTATGAATTTTGAAGATAGGTATCATGGTCAAGAATTGGATTGCTCAGCTTTGGTTGAGACTGTAGAAGGAAAATAGGTTATCCTTGGAAATGAAGTCCTATAGCTTAAGACTAACAAGTTTCCCAAGGGACTTGTTGTTTTAGAAACTATATTTGATAGTCAGGATAGATTCCAAATGGATACTAAGAAGGGAGACCAGATGTACCTAGAGGAAATTAATCTTGGTACACAATAGGAACCTAAGAAGGTTTACATTGGAAGAGAGGTATCTAAAGAGGTAAGGAAGACTTTTATTGAGTTATTAAAAAAATTTAGACATGTTTTTTCATGGTCATATGATGACCTAAAGGTTTATAAAGAAGACTTGTTCCAGCATAAAATTCCTTTGAAGAAAGATGCTAAATCTTTTAGGAAAAAAATAAGGCCAACCAATCCTACCTTAGCACCTAAAATGCATGAAGAACTGATGAAGTTGAGAGATGAGAGAACCATAGAACCCATACAACATTCTTCTTGGGTGTAAAACTTAGTTCCTATTAGAAAGAAGAATGGAGATATCAGACTGTGTGTAGACTTCAGGAATCTGAACATCTCTTCTCTAAAGGACAATTACTGCTTGCCTAACATGGAGGCGATGCTACAAAGAGTAACTGGGTCTGACCTGATGTCCATGATGGATGGTTTTAATGGTTACAACTAGGTGATTTTGAAATAATTATAATAGTTCAAGACAACCTTTACAACACCTTGGCCAATCTATGTTTATGTAAGGATTCCTTTTGGTCTCACAAATGCTAGTGCAACTTTTCAAAGAGCAATGGATGTTGCTTTTTTTGAATTCATAAATGATTTCCTTGTTGTTTATCAAGATGACTTAACTACATATTCCAAGAAAGAAGAAGATCATTTTTCTCATCTAGAGAAGATATTTGTAAGAGCTCTAGAATATAGCATTTCATTGGACCCTAGGAAATGTGCATTTGGTGTGACTGGGGAAAAATTATTGGGCCACTTAGTTGGGAAGAAGGGAGTAAGAATTGACCCAAAGAGGGTAATGGCCATTGACAAAATTCAAAAGCCAAAAAATGTAAAGGGAGTCCAGTCGTTCTTTGGCCAGGTAAAATTTTTGAGGAGATTTGTTACAAACTTTGCTAAGATTACTAGGCCAATGTTAAAAATGTTGAAGAAAGGATCTAAGATCAGGTGGGAAGGTGTGTTAGAAATAGGGAATACTGAGAGGGGGGGGTGAATCAGTATTCTACAAATTTTATCTTTTGCCCAAATATGGATATAACAGATTATCTTTACACATGCATAACATAAGAAGCTAAACAACATGCATAGCAATAAAACTAAAGAACTCATAACACATGATATGTTCTCGAGGAAACCTTGGCCAAGGGAAAACCCCAGTGGGGATGGTACCCACAAAGATCCACTAATCAAAAGTATCATGTTAAGGATATTGACCTTGTTAGGAGTATCTTACAAGCATATAGTGTATCAGTCCTGACTAAGGGACTATAGGCCTTGTTAGAAGCCTCAACCCTGTTAGGAGTTGTCAATACAAAATCTGATTACCAGATGAGCCCATTGCCCAAACAAGTAATGTATAATGTATACTAATTAAAAAAATGGATTAAGGTACATAACCTTATGCTTCTTACATCAATATCTTTTTGTTTCTCTTACATTCGCATAATATCACTTTATCATATCATTACAATACTGCCACATCCTCTCTTCTTACAATTACATATATACAAGTTATTAAGGCTAATAACTTTACATGGTTGGATTCCATATATCTTTATCTAAGGGTTAACATCTAGGATTCCATCCCTTTATATTTTTAAGACATTATTTTGATAAACAAAATAATCCCTTAACTCTTTACCAATTTTGTCTTCAAAATTGTCCTATCAGCTTAACACTGTCTTCGGTAAAACTGTCATAACTAATTCTGTACATGTCATACTAACTTGCACTATGAGATGGGTCATCATTAGACATCATAGAGTCTATGTTCAAGTGGGAAAGCACTAAAATTACTCTAGTCAATGTCACAAACAAAAATTGTGTCCGAGTACACTGGTGAAAATGTTGTCTCACACTTAGACAAATTTGCAATGCGCTCTACTATACTTGCTCTCTGACCTTTGTGCTCTTCATGTGGATCATATGTTTCCATAATGACAACATCTATGTACTCATCTCAGCCAAATTGCCAACAAGGTAAGCCTAATGAACCTTTCAATAATATCAAATAGGAAATCAAAGATGCACCTGTGCTTAAGGCACCTGACTATAGTATTCCGATACATATTTTCTCTTTTGCTTCTTTTCACACCATTACTGTAGTTTTGTTGCAAAAAAATAATGAAGGTTTTGAACATCCTATTGCATTATTCATTAAATCTTTGCAGGCTACTGAATTAAAGTATGATATCAATGAGAAACAAGCTTATGCACTTGTGAGAGATGTGAAAGCTTTTAGATGCTATCTGATGGGAGAAACTATGATTTCTTTTGTACCAAATGTTGCAATAAAGGACATATTTTCATAGGAAGAAGTGTCTAGGAGGAGATGTAGATGGATAAATAGAATCCAGGAGTTTAACATTGATATCCAAATTACAAAATTGGTTAGAGGCCAAGGATTGGCGAAATTGATGACTCGGTCCAATCTTGATGCAAATTAGGTAAATCAGGCTGACATTGATTATACATGTGACATGGATGATTGTATTTGGTATCAAGATGTTATCTATTATTTAAGGAATATGAAATGTCTATTAGGATTGGATGATAGCAAGAAATGAGCTCTAAAGTTGCAAGCAATTAAATATGTTGTCATCAAATACAAATTGTGGAGAAGGAATCTGGACTACATTTTTTTGAAGTATGTAGATGAAAGTTAGGCTGATAGATTGCTGAAGAAAATGCATGAAGGAATATGTGGTGGAAATTATATAGGTAAAAATACTGCTCAAAAGATCCTGAGAGTAGGGTTTTGGTGGCCCACAATCTTCAAAGATGCAGAACAATTGGTAAGAAAGTGTGATGCTTGTCAGAGATTTTTAGGTAAGCTCAAGTTTTCAAGAAATGTACCATTGAGGCCAATGGAAGTGCAAGCCCCTTTCTAAAAATGGCAGATGGATTTTATAGGAGAAATTCCAAATAAATCTAGTGGAGGACACTCTTGGATCTTAGTTGCTACTGATTGTTTTACAAAATGGGTAGAGGCTATTCCTACAAGGAATGCAACTAGAAAGGTGGTGATTGATTTCCTATTGAATAATATGTTACAAGATTTGGTTGTCCTAAAAGGATTTTCTGTGATAATGAAATGTACTTTAGGTCTACTGAATACAAATAATTCTATGAAGGTTTAGGAATCCAGATGGCATATTCCTCACCTTATCATCCACAAGGAAATGGACATGCAAAATCATCTAAAAAAATATTGATAAAGATTCTCAAGAGGATCCTTGAAAAGAATAAAAAAGCATGGAATTCAAAGTTTCCATTGGCTACGTGGGCTGGCAGAGTAACTATAAAGAAGGAAATTGGGTGTGCACCATTTGACTTGGTGTATGGAATACATGCATAGATACCTTAGAACAATTTGTTAGAAATGTACAAGTTTGTTCAACTATATGATGACGATCTAGATGATGAAATGCAATTGAGGATGGAGGATTTGATTAGGCTGGATGAAACTAGAGGAGAATTAGCTTCAAAGAATGCTAAGATGCAGTTACAAGTTAAGAACTTGTATGACAAGAAAGTTGTAGCAAGAAATTTTGAACTCAACGACTTGGTATTACTTTGGAATGCCAGATTGGAAGATAAAGGAAAACATGGAAAATTTGATCCAATCTAGTTGGGGCCATATTTGATTCATGAAAAGTGGGGACTAGATTCCTACATTGTCAAAGAAATCAATGGTGACATTGAAGAATTGCTTGTTCATGGACAATTCTTGAAGAAATACTTCAGTTGAAGGTATTTTTCTTTCGATGAACAATAGTTAGGTTCGTACATGTTGTAAATTTTGTAGAGGTGTGGTGTGTTTCTTTCATGTCTGGTCTTGCCTTGTAATTAGGTTTTTGTCTGGTGCTCTCTGTAATTGTCCTTTTTGTCTAGTAGGTGCTCTGATTTCCCTAGGGATTCTAAATTCTTGCATGGGCACAAGTTCCCCATCATCCCTAGATAAAGCCACTATTAGCCCATTTTCCTATTATTACAAAAATCCAAAGAAAAATGGTCTTATCTTGTGAGAACCCTAGAAGGTTGCCTTGTCCTACTATAACACATTTTTTATTAGCGAAGAAATGTAGGATGTTTTGTGGCTTGCGAGCTTAGCCAGGGATAGTTTATGGTGTGTGTAAGCTCTAGTTAAGATCACATGTGCTGAAAAGAAAAAACCAATGAGATATGGTTGCTTGAAGGTTTGAGAATTAGGTTTTATCCATGCCTAAGGATTTCAAAATTGTTTAAGTCCAGAAAAAACCCTAGAAATTTCTATTTCTTCATTACCTTTTTCTTGGTCACTTGAGTCTATTTTCTACACATGCTCTTTTTCTTTTCCTCAGTCACGTGATCTCCAAGTTCTCAGGTGGTTATTCATTTCATCCAGTGACTTGGTGAATGCAGTGGTCACATGTTTGCTATATTTTGACACTCACTGGCTAAATATCTAGTGATCTTGTGTGCACTCTTGGTTTGCCTTTGTCACTGAATCTCATAATGAAGTGGTCAAGTCTAAAAAAAATTGGTGATCAAGTGAGGATTGTTGATGAATATCTAGATCGACGGTGGGCTCTAGTTCACATAATAAAACTCAGGGTTAAACAAATATCTAGCAATCATGAGATTGCCTCAGTCACATAATCTCTAGGTCTGATCACGGTTAAAGGTCGGTCAAGGTTTTCCCTTTGTCACTGAATCACATGATAAAAGGTGAGTTAACTCAAGCTCTTAGTGATAATAGTAGATGAAAGAGAAAATCATTGACATTCATGTATTCTTGAGATCTAACCCTGGTCAAGACAAATATCTAACAACTTGAGTTTTCTTCAGTCACCTATTCTCTAGATGGCTTGGGTTAATTCAAGGGTTAGTATCAAGTCTAGGTGTGGTGGTTAAGTCAAAAATTAAGTGATTGCGCGACTGATTTTTCACGTGATCTCTTAATTTTGGCAATTTGTTAGCACTTAAACTTGCAGATGATTAAAATATTTAGGAAATTCACTGAACACAAGACTCATGTACTCCCAATAGTGGCTCTAGTACAATTTAAATGCTAAGGTACTAAGGCTTCAAGCCTTCTTCACTTTGAGTAAAACTCAGGCATGTTTACCTTTCTCAAATGCTTCTACAAAGCACTATAAAATTGATCTATGTACTTGGACATAGTCAAATACAGTCAAGTAGCATACAAATAAAGTAAATAGAATAGGTTTTGATATTTTGGTAGTGAAAAGATGCAAATCAAGGTAAAACTAGTGCCTTATTCATTGAGTCAGAGTCAAAACTTAACATCTACAAAATCCTATTAATCACAAAGATATTGGAACTCAAATGAAATTCCTAGCAGTTCATTATCCTAATTCCTAGCCCTACCATCAAATTTATGTATAGATCTTTAATTCCCAGAGACCTCCCTAAAGATTTACTCTCTCCTTGAGAGAAACTTTGAGTTCAACCCCTATATTCATCTTATGAACAACACATTGAAGAGCCTTACTAATTAATGCATAAGAAAAACAAAGAATCCATACACAAAGAAAACCAGAGATAGCAACGAAGTCCCAATGTATTTGTATTAATTTTCAACTGTATCCATACAAATTTCAACAATAACTTCAAAGAGGTCAGATTCTATTTTTAGTACTTTCTTTACAAACACTTTCACCACCCTTCAAAAAGAGCAAAAACTTGCTACTTATACCTCTAGACATCTTGGAATCCTTGAAGGATGCAACAAGCTTGGGATGGCTAGGAAAATGACTTGGACTATAGACAAAAAGTACAAACCATAATGACAATGACTGGAAAAATAGAAAGTAGTTCAAAACTACTAACACCTTTCCAATTGGTACCTTTGTCTGAAGATATTTTAGAGCAGTTACTTGATTTGTTGCATGTATGATAACCGCCATTATAGGATAACTTACATCATCCTTTGTTCGGTACATGCTCTCCCTAGAAATCTAGATCAAGTGCCATGTGTACTTTATTCTTCTTCTTACAACACAAGAACAACTGGCTTCTTCTTTTTCCTCTTTGTCATTTTGTCCCGTCATGCCACATCATCATCAATTGGCCAATTGTAGGCCTGCAGTTCCTGTAATGACTTGATCTATAGGTCCCACATGGAATCTGTTATACCTTTAAACTCTACCATAAACCATATGCAATCACCTTCAACCTTAAATAAACTATCAATTATACCATTGCATCCCTCCAAATCTAAGGCATTGTCACTATTAAGGAAAGCTTCTTGTTTAATTACCAACTGATCCATTGATGTCTTCCATTCATCTGCACTGATTACATTTCCATCATCACCATACACTGAAGGTAGGTACTTACTGTAATCCTTATCAAACATAGCCAACTTGGCTTTTATTTGGTTAGACTTTCCCTTAAAAAACTTTGAGAATGCACTCACCAAACCAATCTTTTCATATACTTTTGTCACTACCTTAGGGAAATTGGGCCTATGCTCCTACAAAGCATCAAGCTTCTCAAACAGTAAACTCCTCCCTGACCATACACTAAATAGTGGCATCAAAGTGGTTAGTGACTCAATCACCTTATCATTGGCCTTGTGCAATAGAATCACTAATTGATGGACTGATTCCATCTTCTCCTTTATTCTATTTTGCCTATATTGCACAATATTTGTTATGGTATCCAAGGATGCATCCAATCTTATTTTCTCTAAGCCTTCAGTAGGCTTATTAGGAATCTCTACATCTGTTTGAGGAGGAACATCAATTTGCAAAGTTGGGGGAGGGACTACCTTTGAAGCTTCTTCAAACTTGTCTTTTAAATCCTCAAGTTAATCCTTCATCTTTTTAATCATCATAAGTTTTAAATCCCTATCCTTTGCAACCTTCATTGAATTCTCAAATAATTTTTCATACCTCTCTAATAATTGGATGGTTTTGTCCTCATTGAGGTGAGAAAAGTGTACAAAGTGCCATTGATACATCAAGATCAGTAGTGTTTTGCATAGTCCAGACAATCTTGTCTCCCTCCATCTTATCTTCAATGCTTACTAAGGCTAGCTTTTGAGTTCTAGGGGCCATAGACCAAAGTGCAACAACTTGTGATTTGAGGTCATAACCACTCCCTCTAATTATGTCATCTATTTTTGCTTCATATGACAAGCTTCCCTCTGGCTGCTTTCTAATTTGATTAATGATGAAGCTAGAGGTCAAGTCCCATCCAGGAGTTAGAAGTGTATACACCTAAAAATGGTCACCTAGACTATTAGCCCCTTTTGCTAAATCATCAATTGTTTATTCTTGATCAAATCCTAGTTCTATCATTTATTCAATTATTTTCTATGGGCTAACCATCTTATCCTAAGTCTTTATTTATTAAAAGGAATATTCCCTCCCCTTTTAATAAATAAAAAGCCCCCACTTTTCCTCTTATCCTAAGTTGCACAAATAAAGCATTATTCTTATTTTATAAAAAGGGAAAAAGCACTTTTTGTCTCATATGGACACAAAATTCAACTCTTATTTTTCCCATTGGAGGATATGTGTGCACATGGATTGCTCCTCTTTCAAGCTCCACCATTGATTAAATCTTTTGCCTCTTAATCTCCATGGTCCATTTCTCCTCATTTCCTATAAAAGGAGATCTCTCTTCTTCATTCTAGATCCCCAACTTTTTATGCTAATATTATGCTGCAGGTTTTCTAGGTCACTTTGGAGCTTTTGAAGATTTGGCATTCTTAGCATCTACATCTCATTCTTGCATTCTTAGCTTAGCTTCATATTTATGCTTTCTTAGATTAGCTTCATTTCTATGCTCTAGATTAGCTCACATAGATTAATTAGCTTGGGTTGTAACACTTGCATATTTCCTTTCATAGCTTAGCTTGCATTTTCATTTCTAGTATAGTTGCATTGCATTTTCATTCTTGATTCTTGAGGATATTGGCATTCTTGCCCTTGTCTTCATTGAATCTCCCATTGCATGGTTTACTAGCAAGGTTATAGGCTAAATAGCTCTAGCTGAGAGCATTCTTAAAAACCCTTGCACTCCATGCCTAGGGAGCTATGGATCGATTTGTGAGGGCTCATTCTTGAGTTTCCTTGCATGTAATGATCCATAGAAGTGTGACACATTTATAGCACACAAGAAGCATGCCGCTTGATTTAACCATCTCACTTGCCTCATCCACAGTAATCCTCTCAATACTAGGATCATATGATGTTAGGGCCCTCATAGTTTCCTCACTTGGTTACATTCCTTTAGGCATGGACCTTCTCACTTCATCTTGCTTCCTCCAAATGAGGAAATCCTTAAATTATTTTCTTTTGATGAACTGGTCATCACTGAGAAACTCTTCCTAATAAAGTTCTCTTTCATTTGTTCCCATCAATAAGGGTAAATTGCCTTCTTCTTTTGATACAATTTTCTTGCCATCCATGATATCCTTTCTCATTTGATGGTGATAAGCCCTATTACTAGGCATAAGAGCTGAAGCAATACCAACTACCTTCTTTTTCTTTCTCACCTTTGAAGACTCACCAACCTCAAGCCTCTATTTTTTTAAAGGTGGCTCAGAAGTAGCCCCTTTCTCCTATTGTTCTTGAGTCAAGTCAATTATTGGTGCATCCTCTCCTTGAGGTGGGCTACTACCCTTTTGAGATTCATCAGTAAATTCCTCAGGCTCAGAAGTAGAATCATCTCTTAGCAAATCCAATTTCACCTCAAGAATCCCCTCTAATTGGTTAGACAGGGTGCCATGCATCTTTATCATCTTTTCCATTCTTTGCAAATACAGGAGCTTAGGGAAATAACCACCAAAAGGAATTCCTTCCTTCTTTAGTCTGACCTCTATGTCTAGCAAATCAAAATACTTGGTCCATCTTCTTCCTACTTCATCTAAGTCCAACACATTTCTTATTACATCCTCCTCATCTAGGCCCTCATGCTCTCTGATTGATCCAATGTTAGGAATCAAAGTCATCCTGGCAACCCTAATGAAACCCTCATAATCAACATACCATCAAGTACCTGTAGCCATTTTGAAGTGATTTAGCCAGTTACTAACCTGGTCTAGTGCTCTTTTTCCAATCAAGAAGCTACCAATTTTGAATTGCCTTGATGTGATGGTACCCTTCCTATGAGGTGCTAGGTTCTCTTTGTCAGTCCATATTAATTTCTAGATGAATTCCATCATAGAAACCCTAGGAGGTGCAAACTTAGGAAGTAAGTGTGGAGGTTGGGGGAAACCATAAACTCCGATGACTGTGAAGGTGTTCCCTAGGGAGAAATATCCCCAATTGTTGTTTCTTGGCCATTTATCCTCAAATTCTATCAGCCTCAACACCCTCAAAACCTTGGTTGAAAACCTTACCACATTTGTTCCCAAAATTTGAAGAAATGGATGGACAAAATAATTCTGGAAGACAAAGAAGTTACACTCATTAGATGTATAATTCTAGGCTCTTAACCAATATTGCACTAGGTTAGGATTACCTTCAAAATAAGTCCTTATTTTCAACATTCTTGAATCAAGTTTATTGACATGGTGGTATAAAATTAAATGCATAAGGAGGGAATAATGCATGAACTTAATACATCTTTTATTCTCTCTAATAGACACAAACCCCTCATGCATCCTATCAAGTACATACTGGATGTAATCATAATTAGTATTGGTGAGAGAGTTCTGAATATCTAGGATCATCATTAAAAGTTTAGCAGGCATTTTCTCTTCATCACTATCTATTCCTAGAACCCTACACAACCCATTACACAAGACTTTCATATAATGACAAAAGGATGAAAATAGATAAGGATTATTCATAGTTGATGGGAGAGGGGTTATGTATTTACCCTGCTTGGGCATATGTCTGACCATCTGGCTCTTTATCGACCTAATATTACTGACAAATTTATGCTTTTCCCTTTTTGAATCTATTTTAGTGGATGAAGAAGCATAGAAATCAAGCGCCTTTATGAAAGACCCCCTATTCAAGGAAATAAAAATAGACTGGTCTTCACACCTAATGACCCTAGAGATGGGGTCATACAGCCTAGCCAATTCAATAATTAAATCAACATTTAAGAACACATCAGGCACTATTAGCTTTTCCATTCCCAACGACCAAGCATTACAAATAGGTATAGCCTTATGCCTATTTTTATAGAAGTATGAGAATATAGTAAAACTTGAGCTAGAAGGTGTGATATGGTCTCTACATTTGTCCATAAGGTCCTCAAATGCCGTATCAATGGCCTTCTTGTTTTGATTTGTACCAGGAAGCAGTCTGACAAACTCATCTAAATAATTTGGCTTTCCCTTTTCTTCTCCGCTCTGCTCTTTTGCAACTCCACTGGATGATGCAACACTCACCTTTGGATGACTTATTTTGATAGAATAGATATTTGTAGCATTGCAACCCTTTGCACTTCTCTCTCTCTTCTTTAGCACGAACAATCACAATTGCCTTTAGAAGGATTAAGCACATAAAGCAATGAATTCCTATCTATATAGCCTTGAGAATTGAATGTGTACAATCACTAAATCATAATGAATCCTGGCTAAGTCACTTCTACATTCAATTCTACATATTACCAACTTTTGAATTAGGCTAGCCATGGCATGGATGCTGACAGGATGATTTAAAAAATCAAGAAAAAGAACAAGAGCAATGATCATGACTTTTTTCATTAAAACCCTTGATTAATGACAAAAACCCTCATTAAAACTTGATTGGATAGATTTTCACTTTTTTGCAACTTGGTGAAGTACTTTATCCATGTTGCAATGGCTCATAACATTAATTGGCATGAAAAATTAACCAAACATGAGTCAGAGACTCAGCGAACAAAGGAACTCATGTTCTCTGACAGAAATGCTAAACCAGGGTTAGAATTGGAGATCCAACAACAAGGCCATTCATGGAATCTCAGAATGATTTCTTAACTCGTGACTTTATCTAGAGATTCAGTGACCGTTGTTGATCCTAGAGATGATCAATGGTCCTTAGACTATCCTTGAAAACTCACCACGACCCCGCTACAATCAAAGATCTAGCGACTGAAGGCAATCTCACATTCTTGGAACACTCTTAATAATCATGGTTATAGTCAGAGAACAAGTGACCAAAGACTTTACCAATTCTCATAATCATTTCCTTAACTCAACAGTCATCTAGAGAATTAGAGATCATAGGATTCATAAACCCATGAAACATAGCACTTTGACCACAGTCACATCTGGAGAACCAGTGAACAACTAAATCTCTGATTCTCAGAAAGCCAAACTTAACTCTCAGTTTATATCATGGTTTAGCGATAAAGGTTATCTCACATTCTTAAAAGAAATGCTTAACTCTAGTCAGGCTTTGAGATTGAGTGAATAACCCATATCTCCAATTTTCTAAATGCTTTTCATACCTTAGGTTATATCTTGAGATTATGCGTTGACTGTAGATCCTAGAAGCAATCGGTGACTGTTGCTAATTCACTAGATCCAGTTAGACCTTTACCTTTAAATTATGAGAATCAGTGACCAAAGGATTCACATAATCTCCCAAGGTCATCAAACTTAACCTTTTTATTCTGAGAATGCATGACTAAAGAAGACACATCCCAACTTTTCTTTGTTTGCCAAGTCACTGAAAGATTTGGAGCATCACTATCTAATTTCAAGATCCTGTGAACACTTCACTCGCGTAGTCGCCAAATAATTTAGAGCATTGCCACCTCTTCTCAAGATCAAGTGACTGGAGTAAATTTTATCCCTCCCCAAATTTCTTTCTCAAAGCCGCCAGACTTAAAGATTATGAAAACATGACTCAGTTGCTAGATCGCCAAATATCATTATGTAGGACCCAGCCTTTGTGAGATTAAAACATGGCCATTGATCGCAAAGAAGATCAATGACATTCACTGGATCACAAGAAGATCTTGAACTTAGCTTCCTAATTAAGAGAATAGGAGATAACCACCATGCCAATTCACTAGATGTTTCAAAGAAACCACCAAGAATCAAGCGAATAGGAGATTACACAGTCACTAAATTGCTAGATGTTAACACTGACCGTGACATAAACTGGGAGATTCAATGACTAAGGGAAACTTAACAAAGGACTCAACACCATCGCTAGCTCATTGGAAGATTTAAAGACAAGGAAAAACATTGAACGACTTAGCGAACAAGGAAAAAACCGCGTGAAAAAGGAAAACTTTAATGACCCAAAAAGTAACGCACAAATAGACAAAACTAGGGCACACTCAAAATTAACCAAAGAGTTAACCAATTCAGGGCAAAAACATCTAAGGAAAGGGTTTAAAACACAAATATGACAAGTTTTGATAAGCTCTAAAAACCCTAAGCCAGATGAAGACACGAGCAGGGACACTTAAAACAAGACCTGGAGCATAAACCTTATAAAACCTAAAATATACCCAATAGTGGCTCTATCTGAGGATGCTTGAATGCAAGTTCACAACAAGAAACCATGAATATCTGGGTGGCAGACCACAAAACCCTAACCTAAAACAAAGAAACAAACACACCTATACATATATACATACCTAATGTGCATGGAAAGATTTAGAATCAATTGAAGAAATACTTCAGGAATTGTCCATGCACTGGCAATTCTTGTTCTTTGTCATTCAAATTTCTCAGGTAGTATGAATCCTTTCCATGAATCTGATGAATAATAAAAGGTCCTAGCCACAAGGATTCAAACTTTTTATTCTTTCCTTTATCCTTAGATCTAGCATTCCACTATAGAACCATGTCATTGGGCTGGAAATTTCTAGTGGTGGATCTTTTGTCAAAGAGATATTTCATTTTCTACTATAGTTTTACATTCTCCTTTTGATCTTCTCTTCTAATCTCATCCAACTCTACTAGTTGAATCATTCTATCCTGCAATGGATCATTGACTTCCATCTCTTCTTCTCTTATGAACTGGTAGATAGGCAACAAATTATTCACAGGGAGCCTAGACTTTACACCATATACCATTTCAAAAGGAGACTTACCTGTTGCCTTCTTTTCAATAATTCTATCAGCCCATAAGGCCAATTTCAATATCACATGCCACATCCTTTTGTTCTTTCCCAAGGTCTTTTTTAGAATTTGCAGAATACTCTTATTACTAGATTCTTCCTACCCATTTGCCTATGGATGGTAAGGGGATGAATATGACATAACTATTCCCATATCAGTACAAAAATTAGTAAATTCTTGGGACCTAAAACTCATAGCATTGTCCATTACTAGTTTCATGGGAACCCCAAACCTAGTAACTATGTTATTCATCAAGAATTCAATAACTACTCTATTGGTTTCTTTTTTAGTTGGAATGGCCTCTATCCACTTAGTAAAATAATTAGTGGCCACCAAAATGTTACTATGCCCTCCACTAGATTTCTCTAAGAACTCCCCAATAAAATCCATGCCCCACATAGCAAAAGGAGCTTCTGCAACTACATGGTTTAATAGAAAAGCACCTGAAAATTTCAGTTTCTTGGAAAATCTTTGACATGATTCACATTTTCTAACATATGAATGGGTATCCTTGAACAAGACTAGCCAGTAATATCTAGCCCTCAGAATTTTGTGAGCTGTGAACCTAACTGAATGATGTCCTCCACACATCCCAGAGTGCATCTCTTTTAAAACCTTTTTAGATTGATACTTATCTAGACATAAGAGAAAGATTCCATCATTATCTTTGCAAAACAAATCACCTTGTATCAATACATACCTTTGAGCTTGCAACCTCAGGCTCCTTCCTTGGTTTTCATTCAAATCCTATGGACAAGGAACATACTTGAGAAAGTCAACAATGTTAGTATACCATGGTTGCATCTCTATACTTGTCACATCTTCCCTACCAATGGCCACATTTTTTACTTGCACTAGGTCCATATTTTTGTCTATCATGAGCTTGGAAAGTCCCAGAACTCTCACAAGCTTGGTTATGTGGAGTTTAATGTCAAACTCTTGAATCCTATTGATCCATTTACATCTTTTTCTAGTAACCTCACTTTGACTCAAAATATCTTTTACTGCTACATGGGGTATGTAAGCATTTACCTTAGAACATACCAGATAAGGTCTGAAATCCTTAACTACCTTTACTAGTGCATATGCCTTATTTTCCATCAATTCATAGTTAAGCTCAGTAGATTGCAGTGATTTACTGAAAAAAGCAATAGGGTGTTCAAACCCTTCTTCATCTTTTTGTAACAAAATAGCTACAATTGTATGAAAGGATGAAAAAGAAAATAGAGAAAAAGGCTTTGAATAATCAGGAGATATTAAAATAGGAGCCTCTTGGATTTCTTGTTTATTTTTTTCAAAAGCTTGTTTAGTCTCACAGTTCTAGTCAAACTTAGCATCTTTCTTCAAAAGCTTCACAATAGGTTTGACTAGTTCTACAAAATTGGCAATAAACCTCCTGACAAAATTAATCTGTCCTAGAAAAGACTACACACCTTTGATATTTTTGGGAGGGAGAACCTTTTTTTATTGCTTCCACTCTTTATGGATCAATTCTAACTCCTTCCTTTGACACTATGTGACCCAACAATTTTCCCTCAATTACAACAAATTGACATTTCTTGGGGTTTAGTGAAATGCCAAATTCTAAAGCTTTGATAATAACTTTCTCCAAATGTTTTTAGTGGTCCTCAACTTTCTTAGAATAGGTAGTTGGGTCATCTTGATACACAACCATTAGGACATTTATCAATTCCTTAAAAGCATCATCCATTGCTCTTTGAAAATTTGCTCCAGCATTTTTTAGGCCAAAGGGCATGTAGACATATACATAAGTCCCCCAAGGGGTAGTGAACGTTGTCTTGAATTGTTTAGACTCTTTAACTATAACTTCATTGTACCTTGAGAACCCATCCATCATAGACAACAACTCACAACCAGTTACCCTATGCAACATAGCTTCCATGTTAGGCAATTCATAGTTGTCTTTGAGTGATGCTACATTTAAGTTCCTAAAATCAGCATAGAGTCTAATGTCACCATTCTTTTTTCTCACTAGTACAAGGTTAGAGACCCAAGAAGAATGTCTAATAGGCTCAATGATACCAGCATCTCTCAATTTTGTCAATTTAGTCTACATCTTTGTAGCTAGTAAAGGGTTGATAGGTCTTTGTTTTTGTCAAAATGGCTTGGTTTCTTCTTTTAGGGGGATCTCATGTTGAAACAGATCATCTCTATATGCTTTAAGATCATTATAAGACCAAGAAAACACATGCTTGTATCTCTTCAATAGTCTTATCAAATTTCCTCTAACTTCTCTACTCAACTTCTTCCCAATATACACCATTTGAGGGGAGGTTTCGGAACCTAGGTTTACTTCCTCTAAGTCTTCCATTTTTGTGTTACAATTCTGAGACAAGTATCCATCATTTATCTTGAAAATTCCTTCTAACTCCACTAACCCTTTTGGTATATGATTTGAAGGTAATTGTACTATCTCATTTCCCATAATGCACTCTTTTCCTTCAACATACTGCTATGTTTTATTGAAGTCTATTTGTTTCCCATCATATTGATCTAGGCCCTGAAGAAATCTAAGGATATCAAAATCATCCTCAAATACTTGCCAATTATATACATTATCAGACACTGTAGGTCTACTCTTGATTTCTAACATGGACACATTAGTGAGGGTAATGTCATTATTTTTGAGGGCAACATTATCAAGAAAATATGCCATGATATTACTGGACCTTTCTACCCAAAGGAGATTGAAAGCATCAAAGAACTCTAGTATATCCCAGACAACATGTTTGTATAATTTCTATCTCTAATCCTTAGCAGCATATATAGATCTCACTCAGGCTATAATTAGTTGGGAATCACCATGGACCTTTAAACATCTTATTCCATGTTTGATAGCAATATCTAATCCCAATATTAGAGCCTTATATTTCATAGTATTATTAGTGCATTCAAAGGTTAATAAGAAAGAGTACTTAAATGTAATACCTGAAGGGGAGATGAACACAACACCAGCTCTTGATCCTTCCTTGGAGCATCCACCATCAAAAAACATTTGCCAAAGCCCATTTTGCTATAGTACTAACTCATCCACTATTGGATCTATGTTTTTCATCTAAGGTACTATTTCTTCAACCATGAAATTATTCATGTCAATGTCCAAAAAATAATTCAAGTCTTTTGGTGCAACCTTTTCAACCATGATTGAGGAACGGGGCTCTCTATAAAAATTCACCTCAATCCCATTGATTGGAATAGTAGCATATGACAGGTCCAGTTGCAACTTTCCACCCACTGCTGCAGCCCACTATCTTGATAGTAGCATACCATAATGAGGCTTTGTGTCAACAACAACCACATCCATTTTGTACGTTGCCTCTAGAAATGCAACAATCTTCACTTCAATTTCAACTAGAGTTCGTACAACAGGGACTGCCCTCTTATCCACAGCATAACATCTACCATTATATGTGTCTACTTGTAATACAAGATCTTTCATCACATGATAGGGCATTATAGTTGCAGTAACACCAGAATCAATCATACAATTCTTCAGTAGAAAATTGTTCACTCTCAATGTGAAATAGAAAGGGTCAATAGAAGAAGGCTCTTCTGTCACAATAATTCCAACACATACATTTAAAATGTCATCAACTGAAATAGGCCCTTCTACTGCACTCCCCTTCTCTTAAATAACAGGGACCACTCCTTGCTCACTTATGAGAGCCAAGGCTGTGGTCTTATGCTCCTTGATCTTCAACATTTCAAGTAAAGGGATAGAAACCTTCATTTGAGACAAGGCATGTCTCATATCAAAGGTAGGAGGATCAGTAGAAAGATCAGGAGAATCTTTTGGTCTACCAGCCCTCCTCTTAGCCTTGTCAGCAACAATTTACTCATTCTTTTTCTTTTCAGTTACAAGCCCTTCCTTCTTACAATTTACAACATTGGGCTTTGGGGAATCCCTATTCTGAGGGTTATCCTTGACAAAAATTGACCTCAGGACTCCTTGATCAGTGTCCACCCTTCTATTTCTTAAATTGTATGAGGACTTGGCTTGTGTTATAGCAGCCACAGTTAGAGTTCTAATCTCATCTTCACTGGGCTTTCTCCATTATTTATCATCTGATCCTAACCCTACCATATTGGCTCTACATGTGTCATTATCAAACTCATCATGATCAGAGTGAGTGAATACTTGCTGCTCATAATCAAAGAGAATCTTCCTCTTATGATCTACATCAGAACAAATCTCTTCATCATCTGAAGATAAGAGATCCCCCATCACTTTAGTGGTAAACATATTAACAATAGGCTTTTTAGATTCTTCATAATATCCTTCATATAAATTATCAACATCTTCCCTCCAGGCTAGAGCCACAACACATTGGAAAGGTGAATGAGGCATGTTATAAGCCACACACCAAGGAGTATTCTCCACATTATGTGCTATAATTTTCTTTAAAGGGTCTGGCGTATCTCACCCCTTTTGAGACTTATTGTTATCAGGAACAAGCCTCCCATCCTTCCAATTTGTCTTATAAGGCATGTCTCATAAATTAGGTAGTCTATCCTGCCTTTGATAAGGTGGTCTTGCATCTTGAAAATTTCTGCCACCCTTTTCATGTTAGAAAGTAAAGTCCACCAAGATAACTAAGAGGGGGGAGGGGGTGAATTAGTTATCTGATAATTATAACTTTTATCAACTTCAACAAGATTTAACCATGTAAGCAATATAATTACCAACCATAGAAAGATATTCATACACAATGACACAATAACACAAGATATGTTGACTAGGGAACCTCTTGATCAAAGAGTAAACCCCGGTGGGAATGATGCCCACAAAAGATGCACTAATATGAATATTCCTTGTGAAAGGATGGACTCTATTATGAGTCTTATGAAATACATTCAGTACATATAAATCCCTATTAGGAGATTTTGAATCCCTGTTAGAAGATTCTAACCCTGTTAGGAGTTATGGACGACAGAAGGACCCATTGCCCAAACAACTTTAGGGTAAGATCACTAAACACACTATCCAAATGACCTTAATATTATTTAGTAGAATAATATCAAATATGTTACCTCCTCACTATGCCAAACCGCACTCACTACTACACCAGATCTCACTTTGAGATCTTTGTACTTCACATGTCTTCCTTCACAATTTCGCTTTCACAACTTCATAGGCTCTCTTCTTCACTTCATGCATAAATTCACATTCAATCATACCATGCTCACATTCATTTCTCATATTTCAACAAGGAAAAACATTCCCTCCTTTATACCACACTCAAATAATTACAAATGAGTCGGCACACAATTACAAAATAAAAGTTACTACACGCTACATCAAAATTACACAAAACTGTCGACTTCCAGATACAATAACTCTTCACTAGTGTGACCTCAAAGTTTTCACTATGAACCAAATCACTAAAAATGTGTCTCAAAGTTCCCTTTAACTACACAAAACCAGATTCCATCCCGATTAGGAGATATCATCCAATTTCCAAAAACCGCTACTCAGGAACATTGCTTGAATACTGCTTCCACCAAAATGCTCATAGCTTTCATGAATAAAATAATTACTATATGTGCTCTTAACCATATACATGTAACATATCAAAGAGTATAACCTCAACATCACATATCCCTAATTGCAATATCCCACGTGCGGTAATCAAAACACTATCTGCTTCTCTGCAAGTCTCTAGAAGATCTCTGTGTTGACATCAATGACAATCATAGTCATGAATGCAACAAAAACTGCTACAGAATGACTCCCAAGAATTCAACATTCATTCCTAACAATCTCCCCCATTGGCATTGATGGAAACATAGATGAAAAACATCCAATGTTCCAAAAATCCAATACTGCAACACTGCTGCTCTGACAAACATTTTCAAATCTTCTTCATCAAATAAAATCTTGCTTTATTTTCCTATTCAGTTCTCTCCAATAGATGGTACAAGTGGTTTTTCATGTACACTTCTCCCCCATTGACATCAATGACATAAATTTCATCACTCTGTCAACAACAACTCAATGTCAAAAGACACTGTTCAAAAAATACATTCACAAGAGTCCTCGTGACTCAGCTTAGATACACATACTCCCCCATAGAGGAAGTACCAACATCGAATCTAGAAGAAAGATAGGGCTCATGTACCACTGGATGGATGCAACCAACTACATCATTACTGAAAAGTAGGTTGGGGCATAACCCCAAGCATACCTCTCAGATACTCAAATGTATCCTTAGGCAAAGGCTTAGTAAATATGTCTGCTATCTGTTCCTTTGTGCTTATGTACTCTAGTTTGACTTCTTTCTTACAAAATTTCTCTCTTACAACATGATATTTGATCTCTATATGCTTTGTCTTAGAATGTAATACAAGATTCTTAGACATACTAACTGTGCTAGTGTTGTCACAATGTATGACAACAGGCTCAACAAACTTAATTCCAATATCCTCCAGCATTTGCTTCATCCAAATTATCTGGTTACAATTTTTTGTTGCTACTACATACTCTACTTCTACCGTGCTCTATGAAATACAATTCTACTTCTTGCTTAGCCAAGAAACTAATCTTCCTCCAAGAAAAAGGTTCCACCACTGGTGCTTTTCTTGTCATCAACACTACCTCCCCAATCAAAATCTGTATATGCACATAGGGTAAAATCATCAGATTTTTCATACCACAATCCATAGTCCATTGTGCCTCTTAAATATCTTAGTATCCTCTTTACTGCTGCATAATGTGACTCTCTAGGTTCAGCTTGAAATCTTGCTACCATTCCAACTGAATGTTGTATATCCGGTCTAGGGTGTGTTAAGTACTACAATCCTCTAATCCTGGATCTATATTTCTTCTGCTCAATTGCAAGTGTTTCATCTTTGTGAATGATATTAAAATGGGTTCAGTATCATTCAAATGTTTTAGGGGGGGGGAAATATGAGATCTATTCTCAAACCCAAATTCCCAACAAGGGGATCCAATTTGATCAACCAAAAAGGCTAATGTAGAATTGGATCAATTTGATGGAGAATATGAAAGAAAGAATAAATCTGATGTTTCCCTAGGTAGAATGTGTTATACTTGAAATTGAAATAATTGAAGTGCAAATACTAACCTTGAATTAGGGCAGATCTGGAAAATGTTGAATTCTAGCTTTTGTATGAACTTTCTAAAGATTTCATCACCTGTTCTGGACTGGAAATGTCGAGGCGGACAAAACCCAGAAATATTTTCTCAAAATTCACACAGGTCGACTTTGACCTTTTAAAAGGTCAAAGACCACATTATTTATTTGAAGTTCGATTCCGATTCTATTCGCAGATCTTGAAAGATTGCTAAAAAGGGTATTTGAATTCACTCTCAAATTCAAGATTTTGCACTTGTACCTACAAGAAAAATGATTTTTTTTTTTTTTTTTTTTGGGGGGGGGGTTTCCTTGGTCTAACCCCAGTTTGGAATCAACCTTAATATTGAAATTGAAATAGGAGAATGCTAACAAGTAGTAGAAATGAATCTAACAATGAAGCTATGCAATTCAATAGATATGCTAATGTATTTGGAATGTAATCAAATATATTGATATGAAAACTTTAACATAACATCATCAAACCTCCATGATTGTATGTTTGAAATCCACCTTGAGGAAACAATGATATGGATCTTGAAGATGAACAAAGGATCTTGAAGGAAGATCACACCACCATGGTGGCTAGATCTAGGGTTTGAATGATAGATCTTGAATGCTTGAGCCAAATTTCTTCAATAGCTTGAATGCTTGAATCCTTGATCTTCAATGGAGAACTGAGATGGAGAAGAAGACTTGAATGCTTGAATGGAATGCTTTCTTGATCACCTTGAGAGCTTGAGCACTTGAATTTTCTTGAGTGTGGATGGGATGAGAAAACTTGATGTGAAAATGAGAGAGGAAGGCCTCCTTTTATAGTGATCTAGGGCATACTCCTCTAGATGGGCCACCTTGGAGAATTAAATCCCAATTAGGTCCTCACCTTTAGAAAATATACCTTGATTAAATACAATTAAAAGATTTACCATTTCAGAGTTCGAAATAGCCGACCCAGAGGTGGAGAAATAATTATTCCGAAAGCCAAACTACCGACAAATGAAAATTTGAAATCCTGGTGGGAAGAGGTCAACGTTGAGGTCAACCCTGACTTGGTTAGGGTTGAGGTCAACCCTGACCTAGTCAGGGTCAAGGTCAACTTTGACCTTAGACCCTAACTTTTTCAAGTTCTGCAACAGAGGTCCCAAAGATGTCAGAAACTTGGAAATTGATATCTGAATAGGACTAGATGTCTGGAATAGACAAAAAATCATTTGTTTGATGTGATGAAGGACTAGGAGGTCTCATTTCTAAATCCTACCTAGAAAATAGAGCCATGAAAGAGGGAAAATCAGGAAAGTCCTTAAGCCCTTAACCCTAATTTCTCCTAGAATGAAGAAATCAAGTGCGGAGACGAAGTGGAAAGCGGGGAGAAAGCCAAATAAATGCAAAGATCCAATCAAGGTGCCAAACATGACCCTAAACCACTTACTCAGAGGGATAAATTCTCTAAACATGGAAGTGCTTCCATTTTAAGGTGAAACATTAAGCCCCCACTTTAGCAAGAGTATGGATTCGATGCAAACTCTTGGTAAAGGAGAAGAGAGAAGAGATCCTAGTGGATTCAAAATGAGATAAAATAACACTTAGCTAAAGACACAAGCCCCCAGACCAAGGATTCTAACTCAACATAAATACATGAGAGTATACAAAAGAACAAGGGTTAGTACTAAACAACCCAAATCAATTAGCATAAGAAACATTGCTAAGAAATATTTCTCATACCAATATCATATTTGGAAATCTATCATAAAAGCATAAATGATTACATAAGAAAGACAAGAGCAACACTATAGACAACATAGCTTCATGATCCAGTCCTACTAGCATGAAAGCGAAAAGAGAGAAAAGAGAAAATGATTACCTTGCCCGGTAAGATTCCTACCTTACCGTGAATCACCCTAGAGGGAAAGCCCAGTAGGTTCACCCATAAACTATGCTTGTAATTGTAATGCATCTTTTGACAGCTTCTGTAATACCTATAGATCCACCTTCTTATATCACTATGAATATGAAATGCATGTCTTCTCAGGATTTAGCAACTTATGTGCGTTACCTTCAAAAGATTTAGCATATAGGTGCGTGTCTTTTCAGGATTTAGCAACTTATGTGCGTTACCTTCCAAGATTTAGCATATTTGAAATTTTTTGAAAAATACATGTCCCCTCAGAATTTAGTAACTTATGTGTGTTACCTTCAGAAGATTTAACATATGAATGCGTGTCTTTTTAGGATTTAGCAACTTATGTGCGTTACCTTCCAAGATTTATCATGTAAAAATAAAAAACTATAGTACAAGGGAGATCCTATATATGCCCCCCTCCTTAAGATGGAAAAAACATACTATTTTGTCATGTTAAGGAAAGAAAAAGAACAAGGATAAAGCTTTCTTCAGCATCAAGACAATATCCATAGACAACTCCCAGTCCAAGCCAAGAAGGTCACAGCTCCTATGAGGCTATGGAAGAGACTAATGTAAAGAGATATCATGCAAGAAGTGAAAAGGAAGTATCCCTTAATGAGGGATAGCACACTATTCAGTTTCCAAGGTGAGAGATGTATCAACCATGGAAACCCAATGTCAAACAACAAATAAGGTTTGTATAAAGGACATAGGTCCTTAAATGCAAACCATAATTTTCATGTATGATTGGATATCACATAGTAGATGAATATTTCTTAACCAAGGAAAGAGGTGAATCCCTAGAAAAGAAGAGAATACTGTATGAAATAACAATGCATAGATTTGAATAAGATAGAAACTCATACCAAGCCTCCAAGGCTAAAGTACTTCTCACAATCTATATTTGTGACTCCATGTTGGAAAGGAACAAAAACTAATAATGCTAAGATCGAATCCTCGAGACCAAAACCCTAGCATGAACATGTATGGAATAACAATGCATAGATTTGAATAAGATAGAAAATCATACCAAGCCCCTAAGGCTAAAGTACTTCTACCAAACTCACAATCCGTATTTGTTACTCTATGTGTGAATACTTGAAGACAAAAAAGAAGGATAAGGCATCCTTGCCCCCCAAGTGTAGGAACAAAGATGGAAGAGGATACCTACTTCACAAAGCAAGGAGATATCCTATTTACAACAATGTATAGTATATCCTTAGTGAGAGATATTGACCCCTACATCCAAGAGTATAGATAATCATGAAAAGGATATGTCACTTATGGAAAAGGATCCTCAAGGAAAAAATTCTTATCACCAAGACCCCCACCAAAGAAGAATGCGTTTAGATAAGATATCATATTTCACAAGGTGGGAACAAAGATTCAATCATCAAGCCCCCTATGAAGAAGAGAAAGAGGAATCTTTGGAATGAAGGAAATTTTTTTTAAAACCAAGCAAGAATAAAAGTTTATAAAGAACATAATTTGCAACATAGAGAAGAAGTGATGAATTAGGACAACAACTTCTCATATAAGAAGGTTATCCATAGTCAAAACATCTGTCAATATGATGAAATAATATTTCAATATAAACAAAGACCACTAAGCTAAGGAAAGCAGTTCCCTAGACAAAGAGAGAGAAGAGAGGACCTTGCCCCCTAGGGATGAAAGGCAAGAGATACCTTTTCAAAACACATGTCCTAGTAAAGATATCCTGAATAATAGAAAAGAGCAATGGATGAAAAACTATCATAATAAAAACCATGAAAACATAACCAATTAAGCTCATAATGGATTTTAAAAGATAGGAAGAAATATACCTCTTGCCCCCCAGTCTAGAGGAGAAAAGAGAGTGAGGGGTAAAATTATGAATAAATCTCAAAGGGGAAATTTCTTTTCTCTTATCTCTATGGATAGAATAATAAGGAGAAGGTAATTTGAAGAATCTTTGCACATCTACATCATGAACCATAGTTTTAATCTCAACATAAGTGTGGAAAGAACTAGGAATAGCAGATGGATAATTAGGAATCGGATTAGGAAAGATTAGATTAGGATTAGGAAGATTAGGAACACTAGTAAAAGTGTAGGAAGTGATATGAATGGAAGACACAATTGGAGGAACACTTGGAACCACAGTTGGAAAAGGATTTGAATAGATATAAGTAATAATATGGTAAGAAGGTTGTGAGGTAGGATCGTAATTTCCCATAAGATCACTACTAAGAGGAAGAACATTAAGGGAATTCATATATTTCTTTGCTAATGTCTTGTCACTAGAAGGAATCCCAAATGGAGGTGAGGGATTTATAATTTCATCTTCTTTCGCATAAGGGAAGTGTGTTTTAGAGAATATGTCATTCTTTTGTATCAAAAATTTTTCACGAGGAGGGGATAAATCAATGTATTTATCCAAGGGTTCATCGCAAAAAGTAGAACTATCCACAATGGCTTCATGAGGAAGAGATTAATCAGCATTGAAATCCAAAGGTTCATCCCAAATAGGAGGATTATCCACAATGGTTTCATGAGGAAGAGAGTAATCAACATCCATATCCAAAGGTTCATCCCAAATAGGAGGAAGAGAGTAATCAATATCCAATTTCAAAGGTTCATCCCAAATAGGAGGATTATCATCCCTATCCATTAAGCACATTGTAGGAGTGTCATAAGTCATTAAAGCTTGATCCCTAAAGGGGAAGGAAGGTAAATTGTATTGTAAATTAGGCTCATAGAAAAGACACATATTAGGAGAAGAATTAACATCAATCCCTAACTCATCTTTGTAAAGGTCAATTGAAGAGGTTGTGGAGGAGGGTGAAATAGGAATAGGATCAATGGAGATCTCATTCAAACAATTTTCATCCTCACTTCCTTGTACCTCGTTAACGGATCTATCATCTTGAACAACACAAGCCTCCTCAAAGTACTCAAAACAAGAATCATAGATGTTGAATACTAAAAGCATGAAAATGTAAATATTTTTTTATTTAAAGAAATTTTGCAATTTTTTTGGATTTTTGAAATATAAATGCAAGGGCATAAATAAACCTAATCTTAATGCAAGAAAAGATTAACCACAAATCTAACACAATAGGGCATCTAAATCCACAAAAGAAAGGAAAGTAAGTATGTCGCATTCCCCAAAATGAATGATATTAAAATGGGTTCAATATCATTCAAATGTTTTAGGGGGGGGAAATATGAGATCTATTCTCAAACCCAAATTCCCAACAAGGGGATCCAATTTGATCAACCAAAAAGGCTAATGCAGAATCAGATCAATTTGATGGAGAATATGAAAGAAAGAATAAATCTGATGTTTCCCTAGGTAGAATGTGTTATACTTGAAATTGAAATAATTGAAGAGCAAATACTAACCTTGAATTAGGGAAGATCTAGAAAATGCTAAATTCTGGCTTCTATATGAACTTTTTGAAGATTCCGTCACCTATTCTAGACTGGAAATGTCAAGGCGGACAAAACCCAAAAATCTTTTCTCCAAATTCACACAAGTCGACTTTGACCTTTTAAAAGGTCAAAGACCACATTATTTATTTGAAGTCCGATTCTGATTCTGTTCCTAGATCTTGAAAGATTGCCAAAAAGGGTATCCGAATTTGCTCTTAGATCTGAGATTTCACACCTGTACTTGCAAGAAAAATGGTTTTTTTTTTTTTTTTTTTTTTTGGGGGGGGGGGGGTTTGCCTTGGTCAAACCCTGGTTTGGAATCAACCTTAATATTGAAATTGAAATAGGAGAATGCTAGCAAGTAGTAGAAATGAATCTAACAATGAAGCTATGCAATTCAATAGATATGCTAATGTATTTGGAATGTAATCAAATATATTGATATGAAAACTTGAACATAACATCATCAAACCTCCATGATTGTATGTTTGAAATCCACCTTAAGGAAACAATGATATGGATCTTGAAGATGAACAAAGGATCTTGAAGGAAGATCATACCACCATGGTGGCTAGATCTAGGGTTTGAATGATAGATCTTGAATGCTTGAGTGAAATTCCTTCAATAGCTTGAATTCTTGAATCCTTGATCTTCAATGGAGAACTTGGATGGAGAAGAAGACTTTAATGCTTGAATGAAATGCTTTCTTGATCACCTTGAGAGCTTGAGCACTTGAATTTTCTTGAGTGTGGATGGGATGAGAAAACTTGATGTGAAAATGAGAGAGGAAGGCCTCCTTTTATAGTGATCTAGGGCATACTCCTCTAGATGGGCCACCTTGGAGAATTAAATCCCAATTAGGTCCTCACCTTTAGAAAATATACCTTGATTAAATACAATTAAAGGATTTACCATTTTGGAGTCCGAAACAGCCGACCCAGAGGTGGAGAAATAATTATCCTGAAAGCCAAACTATCGACAAATGAAAATTTGAAATCCTAGCGGGAAGAGGTCAAGGTCAAGATCGACCCTGACCTGGTCAGGGTCAAGGTTGACCCTAACCTCAGACCCTAACTTTGTCAGGTTCTACAGCAGAGGTCCCAAAGATGTCAAAAACTTGGAAATTGATATCTGAACAGGACTAGATGTCTGGAATAGACAAAAAATCCTGTATTTGATGTGATGAAGGACTAGGAGGTCTCATTTCTGAATCCTACCTAGAAAATAGAGCCATGAAAGAGGGAAAATTAGGAAAGTCCTTAAGACCTTAACCCTAATTTCTCCTAGAATGAAGAAATCAAGTGCAGAGAAGAAGTGGAAAGTGGGGAGAAAGCCAAATACATGAAAAGATCCAATCAAGGCACCAAACATGACCCTAAACCACTTAATCAGAGGGCTAAATGCTCTTAACATGGAAGTGCTTCCATTTTAAGATGATACACTTTGCTAGATAGTTTGTGTCCTGTAATCATAGGTGTTCCAATTGGTTTATAGTTCTCCATTCCAAATCTTTTTAGCGAATCATTCAAGTACTTTGTCTGACATACAAAGATACCATCATTATTCTGTGTTATCTGTAATCCCAAAAAGTATTTCATCTCACCAATCATACTCATTTCAAATTCAGTCTTCATTTCATCAGCAAATTTGTCACTAGCTTCATCTTCTCCTCCAAAGATAATGTCATTAACAAAAATAACTATAACCAACAAACCATTTTCAATTTCTTTTGTGTATAGATTGCTATCAGCTATTCCTTTAGTAAATCCCAATTTCAACAAATACTTATCCAATCTAGCATACCAAGTTCTAGGTGCTTGCTTTAGTCCATATAATGCTTTCTTCAGTTTACATACCATATCTCCTTCTTGAGTCAAAGGAAAACCTTCAGGCTGCTCAATGTACACTTCTTCTTCCAATTCACCATTTAGAAATGTAGACTTCACATCCATCTGATACAATTTAAATTTCTTAAAAGATGCATAAGCCAAAAACATTCTTACTGCTTCAAGTCTTGCTACTGGTGCAAAAGTTTCTTCATAGTCAATTCCTTCTTGCTGTGAGTATCCATTACATACCAATCTTGCTTTGTTTCTTACCACTTCTTCTTGTTCATTCATCTTGTTTCTGAATACCCATTTAGTTCCAATCACATTCTTGTCTTTAGGTCTAGGGACCAATTTCCATGTCTTGTTCTTTTCAATTTGATCTAGTTCTTCTTTCATAGCATTAATCCAATGTTCATCTTCACAAGCTTCACTAGTAGATTTAGGTTCAATTTGAGAAATCAAACATAAATGTACCTTATTACAAGTCAGAACTCCTCTGTCCAAACTTCCAATAACTTGTTCAATAAGAAGATGTCTTGATAGTTACCTGTTCGGTGTCATAGTCACAGATCTTGTTTCAATTGTAGATTCTTGCTAGATTCCTCTCTGGTTTCTTCTGCCAGACTCTCATTCAATAATTCACCATCAGTCTCATAGAATAATTTAGTAGATTCAGTGTTAGGCTGAGGATGAGCTTCTTCATCAGATTCATAATCAAGCATTCTTTCCTGAATTTTGAACTTCTCATCAACTTTAACATTTGTGCTCTCAACAATAGTTTTAGTTCTCTTATTGTAACATCTATATGCTTTGCTTTTCAAAGAATATCCAAGAAAAATTCCTTCATCACTTCTAGGATCAAACTTTCCAATATCATCATCTCTCTTTATATAACATTTGCTTCCAAAAATTCTAAAATACTTGACTAAGGGTGCATGTCCAAACCATAATTCATAAGGTGTCTTGTCTGTGTCTACTTTGATTTGTACTTTGTTCATTGTATATACTATTGTATTCACTGCTTCTCTCCAGAATGTCTTCGCCAAATCATTCTCAAATAACATAGCTCTTGCTGCTTTAGTCACTGACCTATTTTTTCTTTCTGCAATACCATTTTGTTCAGGTGTTCTAGGGGTTGAAAACTGTCTCTTAATACCATTCACTTCACGAAAAGTGTTAAACTCTCTAGAAGTAAATTCACCACCTCTATCAGATCTCAAACATTTAATCTTCATTCCAGATTCATTCTCAACTTTATTCTTAATGATCTTAAACTTATCAAATGCTTCAGATTTTTCTTTTAGAAATGCAGTCCACGTCATTCTTGTAAAATCATCAACAAGAATCATAAAATACCTTTCTCCATAGAATCCTCTAGTCCTGGTAGGACTGCTCAAGTCTGTATGAACAATCTCCAACTTCTCTGCCAATGTGAACTTCTTACTAGGAAATGAACTTCTCTTCTGCTTAGCCATCACACATTCTTTGCAAATCATGTTAGTAGGCTTCATAATTTTAGGCAAATCCATTACTGTAAGTGTAGTACTTACTTTCACAATGTTATCAAAGTTTATATGACAAAACCTTCTATGACATAACCAACTATCATCAATCTTAGTAATCAAACATGTCATCTCAATAGGATTCAACTGAAATACATTACCTCTAGTTTTAGATCTAGTTCCAATCATATTTCCATCTTTATCCTTTATCACACAAGTTTTCTCAGTAAACCATACTTGATATCCCTTATCAACTAACTGTCCAACACTCAAAAGATTATGTTTCAATCCATCAACAAAGTAAACATCATCAGTATTAGTCTTTCCATCAAGAGTAATAGATCCTATACCTTTAATCAAACAAGGTGCATTGTTACCAACTCTAACAACTCGTCCATCATAATTGTTAAGCTTTATGAAATTTTTCATATCTCTAGTCATATGATGTGAACAACCACTGTCTATAATCCAATCAACTTTCTTTTCAACTTGGGAAACTAAGGCTTTTTCTTCCTTAACTTCAAATTTAGGATTCTCTTCTTTAATTGCTATAAATCCTATTTCATCATTATTCTCAATATCACTTTCACTCAAAGTTCTATCAATACTAGCTTCAAGATCTTCATCATTAGCATAATAACATTCCTTAGATATTCTAGGCTTGAAATTATTTCTATACTTCTTAACTCTCTTAGGACATTTAGATGCAAAATGACCATATTCTTGACAAGTCCAACATTTAAAATTTTTCTTACCGTCTGGTTCTCTTTTCACAAGCAAGGCAATACCTTCTTCAATCTTCTTGTCTTCTTCATTTCTAGATCTTTTGCTGGAATAATCTCCACTCACATTGGTACTTCTTGACAAAGTAGGATGAACACTAAGAGCACTGAATGCTATCTCCATTCTAGGTAAGTCTCCTAATACCCTTAGGTTCATTTCTATTGCTTCCAATCTTCCAAGAAGAGTCTCTCTTGTAAAGTTCATAGTACAAGGTATAACTTGTTCAATCATCTATGTTGTCTACTTAAATATAGGATTCAATGTCCTCAAAATTTTCCATATCACTTCATTCTTTGTCTTTGATCCTCCACAAGATTTTATCCCTGCAATAATTTCTGACATTCTACCAATATAGCTTCTAACAAATTCATCTTCCATCATTCTAATATCCTCAAATGCATATATCCAATTATGTAATCTAGCTCTCTTTGCATGTTCATCACCTTCAAAAGTAGATTGTAAAGCTTTCCAAATTTCATGAGATTTTTTAAAACATTTTACCTGACTGTATTCATTCTCAGGAAGTGTTGTCAAAAGTGCTTCTCTTGCAAGTATGTTACACATGAATAGATCTACCTCATCTTTTGAACTTGATTCAAGATTATCTTCTTCAATGATAGTCCTATCATTCTTTGTAATCAACCAATAACTTGGTCCTAAACACAGTAGATGTGTCTTCATCTTTTCTTTCCAGCTATCAAAATTTACTCCATCAAACTTAGGGCTTTCTTTCCTAAAATTTTCCATGGATCTCCTTAAGCTGTTAAACTTTCCTTTCAAGGACCTGCTGCTTTGATACCAATTGTTAGAAAGTAAAGTCCACCAAGATAACTGAGAGGGGGGGTGAATCAGTTATCAGATAATTATAAATTTTATCAACTTCAACAACATTTAACCATGTAAGCAATATAATTACCAACCATAGAAAGATATTCATACACAATGACACAATAACACAAGATATGTTGACTAGGGATCCTCTTGATCAAAGAGTAAACCCCAGTGGGAATGATGCCCACAAAAGATGCACTAATATTAATATTCCTTGTGAAAGGATGGACTCTATTAGGAGTCTTATGAAATACATTTAGTACATATAAATCCCCGTTAGGAGATTTTGAATCCTTGTTAGAAGATTCTAACCCTGTTAGGAGTTATGGAAGATAGAAGGACTCACTGCCCAAACAACTTCAAGGTAAGATCACTAAACACACTGTCCAAATGACCTTAAGATTATTCAATAGAATAATATCAAATATGTTACCTCCTCACCGTGCTAAACCACACTCACTTCTACACCAGATCTCACTTTCAGATCTTTGTACTTCACATGTCTTCCTTCACAATTTCGCTTTCACAACTTCATAGGCTCTCTTCTTCACTTCATGCATACATTCGCATTCAATCATACCATGCTCACATTCCTTTCTCATATTTAAACAAGGAAAAACAATCATTCCTTTATACGATACTCAAATAATTACAAATGAGTCGGCACACAATTACAAAATAAAAGTTACCATAGGCTACATCAAAATTACACAAAACTGTCAGCTTCCAGATACAATAACTCTTCACTCATGTGACCTCAAAGTTTGTGCTATGAACCACATCACTAAAAATGTGTCTCAAACTTCCCTTTAATTGTGAAAAACTAGATTCCATCCCGATTAGGAGATATCATCCAATTTTTAAAAACTGCTACTCAGGAACACTGCTTGAATACTGCTTCCACCAAAATGCTCATAAATTTCATGAATAAAATAATTACTGTCTGGGATCTTAACCATAGACATATAACTTATCAAAGAGTATAACCTCAACATCGCATATCTCCAACTACAATATCCCATGTGCACTAATCAAAACACTATCTACTTCTTTGCAAGTTTCTAGAAGATCAATGTGTTGACATCAATGACAATCATAGTCATGAATGCAAAAACAACTGCTATAGAATGATTGTCAAGCATTTAGCATTCATTCCTAACATTTCAAACTTTGTTGGGAAGTCTTTGGTGATATTGGCCAACTTATCCATTTTATCATCATCCTTGGAAGGCCTTGCAGGTTGTGGCCTAGTCTCCTTACACAATCTACCCTCATCCCTTTTATACATTTGACCAGATGCCTTCCAATTTCTTTCAATATTTATAGCCAATTGAAAGGCATCCCTTAGGGTACAAGGATTCTTATCTCTCAAGAGGTAAGACATTTTACCATCCATAGAATTGAAATATGTGGTTAGACAAACTGCATCATCTAATCTCAATACTTGGAACAATTTATAGATGGCCTTTTGAAATCTGCCATTAAATTATGACATGCTCTCATTTTAATGCTTCTTGATATTGTTAAACTCATTGAGCATGTAACTTGAATTTACATGTTCTGCATATTGTTCCTTGAAACATCTGACAAATTCATCCCATGATGCAATACTGTTCTTAGGAAGACCTCTATACCAATCCCCGACATCTTCAACCAATGACTGAACAAAGAGCTTCATTACCGCATCTTCATGCTCAATTTCATAGTCATTGAGTTTGTCAATGAATAATTTTAGATGCTCTTCACATGTGATCACATTGTTACCAGTGAATAATGGGATCTTCTCCCTGATCTCATTAGGGACAACATTAGGCTGACTAGGAATACCATCAAAAAATAAGGGCTTATACCTATCTAGGTGAATTGGTCTTCTTTGGAAATTTTGTGAGATCTAGGCTATTACTCCAACATTTTGACTAGGTATTGTGCCATTTTGGCTACCAATCATAGGGATTGTAGCACCGACATTTGGAACATATACAAGTACATTTTTCTTGGGATTTGAGGCTTGGGCTTTAAGGACAGTATTACAAGGTTGAATAAAGGGCATTTTTCCTGAATTCACAAGGAAAGAACTGATGGCAGACATTTTCATATTTTCATGTAGGAAGGCAATCTTTCTTTTCATTTCATCAGCAATAGCCTCTAATTCCAACTTCTCAAGTTGAAGGGCCAAATCTTCCTTGGCTTTTCTTGCCTTCTCCAATTCTAAGCCTGCTTAGGAGATAATGTTAGAAGGAACAACATTTTTCTTAGGCTCATTAATGCTTATGCCAACCACTTTCTACTTTCCTTTATCAGAAACATCTTTAGGGGCATACTTAAGGTCCTCGTTCCTTTTAATCTCTGAGGGCTATAATTTCCTAATGATAGGACCTTCCCCTGCAAACTCATCCCTATGTGGGTCAAGTTTACTAGCATTTGCTTGGTTCCTTAGAGTTCCTATATCTCCAAACAATTATTTGTTTAAACCATGAACATTTTGATTCAAACTTTTAGCCTAGATCTCATTATTTTTTGTTTTTCTTATGATATCTTGTCTTTCCATCAACAAATCATAGATTTGTTGTTCCCGTATGTTCATTCTTTTAGTAATTTATGCTAATTGTTCTTGTTATTTCCTCTTCAAGGTTGCTACTTCCTCTCTTAACTTGTCAGAATCATAGGAAGCGGTTTCTCCAGTAGATGTTTCCAATAGATGTTTCCCCTAATTGTTCTAAAGTTTCTTTTGTAAGAAAGAAAACCACATCAGTGAGTTCTTGAATGGGATTAATTGTGCTAGGATGGATCTTCCTATTAAATTCTAGTCCATCAGAAGATGAGGAAGCTTCATGAGGAATGGGTGTAGGGATCCTATCCTCAACGGGTCTAGGAGAACTAGGGTTGAAAATACCTCTTCTAGACCATTGTCTCCTACTAGGCATTCATAGTTCATCCATATTACTCTCTGGATGATCTTTGTAATATGACCTAGTATATCTTTGCTGACTCATGGCATGTCACAAAAAAATATGACAAGTTTTACAAATATCCGCAACTGGTAAACACAAATTCTTCAGAGTCACCACCCACAGATAAATAGGATTGAAATTTTGATGTTGGTCTACAACAAAGATAATGGATAGTAATGTATGAATAAATCAAATCCACTGTATACTAAGTTAGTCCCAAGTAGAGTCGCTAGTTTTGTTAGTACTTAAACCTGCAGATGATTAAAATATTCAAGAAATTCACTGAACACAAGACTCATGTCCTCCCAACAGCTGCATCCAACATAATTTAAATACTAAGGTACTAAGGCTTCAAGCCTTCTTCACTTTGAGTAAAACTCAGGCGGGTTTACCTTTCTCAAATGCTTCTACAAAGCACTATAAAATTGATCTATGTACTTGGACATAGTTAAGTACAGTCAAGTAACATACAAATAAAGTAAATAGAATAGGTTTTCATATCTTGGTACTGAAAAGATGAAAATCAAGGTAAAACCAGTGCCTTATTCATTGGGCCAAAGTCAAAACTTAACATCTACAAAATCCTATTAATCACAAAGATATTGGAACTCAAATGAAATGCCTAGTAGTTCATTATCCAAATTCCCAGCCTTGCCATCAAGTTTATGTATAGATCTTTAATTCCCAGAGACCTCCCTAAAGATTTACTCTCTCCTTGAGAGAAACTTTGAATTCAACCCCTATATTCATCTTATGAACAACACATTGAAGAGCCTTACTAATTAATGCATAAGAAAAAAAAAGAATCCATACACAAAGACAACCAGAGATAGCAATGAAGTCCCAATGTATTTGTATTAATTTTCAATTGTATCCATACAAATTTCAACAATAACTTCAAAGAGGTCAGATTCTATTTTCAATACTTTCTTTACAAAAATTTTCACCACCCTTCAAAAAGAGCAAAAAATTGCTACTTATACCTCTATCCATCTTGGAATCCTTGAAAGGATGCAACAAGCTTGGGATGGCTAGGAAAATGACTTGGACTACAGACAAAAAGTACAAACCATAATGACAATGACTGGAAAAATAGAAAGTAGTTCAAAACTACTAACACCTTTACAAGTGGCACCTTTGTCTGAAGATATTTCAAAGCAGTTACTTGATTTGTTGCATGAATGATGACCACCATTATAGGCTAACTTACATCATCCTTTGTTTGGTACATGATCTCCCTAGAAATCTAGATCAGGTGCCATGTGTACTTTATTCTTCTTCTTCCAACACAAGAACAGTTGGCTTCTTCTTTTTCCTCTTTGTCATTTTGTCCCATGCTACCACATCATCATCAAATGGCCAATTGTAGGCCCGCAGTTCCTATAATGATTTGATCTGTAGGTCCCACATGGAATTAGTTATACTTTTAACCTCTACCATAAACTGTATGCAATCACCTTCAACCTTAAATAAACTATCAATTATACCATTGCATCCCTCCAAGTCTAAAGCATTGTCACTATTAAGGAAAGCTTCTTGTTTAATTACCAACTAATCAATTGATGTCTTCCATTCATTTGCACTGATTACATTTCCATCATCACCCTACATTGAAGGTAGGTACTTACTGTAATCCTTATCAAACATAGCCAACTTGTCTTTTATCTGGTTAGACTTTCCTTTAAAAAACTTTGAGATAGCACTCACCAAACCAATCTTTTCATATACTTCTATCACTACCTCAGAAATATCAGGCCTATGCTCCTACAAAGGATCAAGCTTCTCAAATAGTAAACTCCCCCCTAACCATACACTGAATAGTGGCTCCAAAGTGGTTAGTTACTCATTCACCTTATCATTGGCCTTGTGCAATAGACTCACTGATTGATGGAATGATTCCATCTTCTCCTTTATTCTATTTTTCCTATATTGTACAATCTTTGTTATTGTATCTAGGGATGCATCCAATCTTATTTTCTCTAAGTCTTCAGTGGGTTTATCAAGAATCTCTACATCTATTTGAGGAGGAACATCAATTTGAAAAGAAGGGGAAGGGACTACCTTTGAAGCTTCTTCAAGATTGGATTTTAAATCCTCAAGTTCATCCTCCATCTTTTTAATCATCATAAGTTTTAAATCCCTGTCCTTTGAACTCTTCATTGAATTCTCAAATAATTTATCATACCTCTTTGACAATTGGATGGTTTTGGCCTCATTGAGGTGAGAAAAGTGTACAACTACCTTTGATACCTCAAGATCAGTAGTGTTTTGCATAGTCCAGACAATCTTGTGTCCCTCCATCTTATCTTCAATGCTTACTAAGGTTGGCTTCTGAGTTCTAGGGGCCATAGACCAAAGTGCAACAACTTGTGATTTGGGGTCATAACCACTCCCTCTGATTATGTCATCTATTTGCACTTCATATGACAAGCTTCCCTCTGGCTTCTTTCTAATTTGATCAATGATGAAGGTAGAGGTCAAGTCCCATCCAGGAGTTATAAGCATGTTGCTTGATTTAACCATCTCTCTTCCCTCTTTCATAGAAATCCTCTCAAGATTGGGATCATATGACATCAGGGCCCTCATAGTTTCCTCACTTAGTTGCATTCCTTCAGGCAGGGACCTTCTCACTTCATCTTTCTTCCTCCAAATGAGGAAATCCTTAAATTCTTTTCTTTTGATGAACTAGTCATCACTGAGAAACTCTTCCTGATAAAGTTCTCTTTCATCTATTCCCATCGATAAGGGTAAATCCCCTTCTTCTATTGATACAATTTTCTTGCCATCCCTGATGGCCTTTCTCATTTGATGGTGATAAGCCCTATTACCAGGCACATGAGCTGAAGCAATATCAACTACTTTCTTTTTCTTTCTCACCTCTGAAGACTCACCAGCCTCAAGCCTCTAATTTTTTAAAGGTGGCTCAGATGTAGCCCCTTTCTCCTATTGTTCTTGAGTCAAGTCAATTATTGGTGCATCCTCTCCTTGAGGTGGGCTACTACCCTCTTGAGATTCATCAATGAATTCCTTGGGCTCAGAAGTAGAATAATCTCTTGGCAAATCCAATTTCACCTCAAGCATCCCCTCCAATTGGTTAGACAGGGTGCATGCATCTCTATCATCTTTTCCATTCTTTGCAAATATGGGAGCTCAAGAAAATAACCACCAAAAGGAATTCCTGACTTCTTCAATCTGACCTCTATGTCCAGCAAATCAAAATACTTGGTCCATCTTCTTCCTGCTTCATCTAAGTCCAACATATTTCTTATTACATCCTCCTCATCTAGCCCCTCATGCTCTCTGATTTTTCCAATGTTAGGAATCAAATTCATCCTAGCAACCCTGATGAAACCCTCAGAATCAACATACCAGAAAGTACCTATGGCCATTTTGAAGTGATTGAGCCAGTTAATGACCTGGTTCAGTGCTCTTTTTACAATCAAGAACCTACCAATTCTGAATTGCCTTGGTGTGAAGGTACCCTTCCTATGAGGTGTTAGGTGCTCTTTGTCAGTCCATATTAATCGCCAGATGATTTCCATCATAGAAAACCTAGGAGGTGAAAACTTAGGAAGTAAGTGTGGAGGTTGGGGGAAACCATAAACTTTGATGACTGTGAAGGTGTTCCCTAGGTAGAAATCTCCCCAATTGTGATTTCCTGGCCAGTTATCCTGAAATTCTATTGGCCTCAACACCCTCAAAACCTTGGTTAACAAAGTTACCACATTTGTTCCCAACATCTAAAGAATTGGATGGACAAAATAATTCTAGAAGATAGAGAAGTTACACTCATTGGATGTATAATTCCAGGCTCTTAACCAATATTGCACTGGGTTAGGATTACCTTCAAAAGAAGTCCTTATTTTCAACATTCTTGCATCAAGTTTATTGACATGGTGGTATACAATTAAATGCATAAGGAGGGAATAATGCATGAACTTAATAGGTCTTTTATTGTCCCTAACAGAAACAAACCCCTCATGTATCCTATCAATTACATACTAGATGTAATCATAATCAGTATTGGTGAGAGAGTTCTAAATATCTAGGATCATCATTAAAAGTTTAGTAGACATTTTCTCTTCATCACCATCTATTCCTAGAACCCTACACAACCCGTGACACAAGAATTTCATATAATGACAAAAGGATGAAAATAGATAAGGAGCATTCATACTTTCCTGGAGAGGGGCTATGTATTTACCCTGCTTGGGAATATGTATGACCATCTGGCTCTTTACCGACCCAATATTACTGGCATATTTCTGGTTTTCCATTTTCAAATCTATTTTAGTGGATGAAGAAGCATAGAAATCAAATGCCTTTATGAAAGACCCCCTATCCAAGGAAATAAAAATAGACTAGTCTTCACATCTAATGACTCCAGAGATGGGGTCATATAGCCTAGGAAATTCAATAATTAAATCAACATCTAAGAACACATTAGGCACTATTAGCTTTGCCATTCCCAATGCCCAAGCATTACAAATAAGTATAGCCTTATGCCTATTTTTATAGAAGTATGAGAATATAGTAAAACCTGAGCCAGAAGGCATGATAGGGTCTCTACATTTTTCCATAAGGTCCTCAAACGCCATGTCGATGGCCTTCTTGTTTTGATTTGTACTAGGAAGCAGCCTAACAAACTCATCTAAATAATTTGGCTTTCCCTTTTCTTCTCTGCTCTGCTCTTTTGCAGCTCCACTAGATGATGCAACACTCACTTCTTGATGACTCATTTTGATGGAATAGAAATTCATAGCACTGCAACCCTTTGCACTTCTCTCTCTCTACTTCAGTGCCAGCAATCACAATTGGCTTTAGAAGGATTAAGCACAGAAAGCAATGAAGTCTTGTCTACATAGCCTCGAGAATTGAATGTGTACAATCGCTAAATCACAATGAATCTTGGCTAAGTCACTTCTGCATTCAATTTTGCATGTTACCAACTTTTGAATTAGGCTAGGCATGGCATGGATGCTAATAGGATGATTTAAAAAATCAAGAAAAAGTGCAAGAGCAATGATCATAGCTTTTTTCATTAAAACCCCTGATTAATGACAAAAAACCTCATTAAAACTTGATTGGATGACTTTTCTCTTTTTTCCAGCTTGGCGAAGTACTTTATCCATGTTGCAATGACTCGTAACATTAATTGGCATGAAAACTTAACCAGACATGATTCAAAGACTCAATGAACAAAGGAAATCATGTTCTCTGAAAGAAATGCTAAACCGGGGTTACAATTGGAGATCCAATGACAAGGCCATTTGTGGAATCTCAGAATGATTTCTTAACTCATGACTTTATCTAGAGATTTAGCGACCATCATTGATCCTAGAGATGATAAATGGTCCTTAGACTATCCTTGACAACTCACCATGACCCCGCTGCAATCAAAGATCTAGCGACTAAAGGCAATCTCACATTATCAGAACACTCTTAATAATCGTGGTTATACTCAAAGAACAAGTGACCAAAGAATTCACCAATTCTCTCAATCATTTCCTTAACTCAATAGTAATCTGGAGAATTAGGAAACATAGGATTCATAAACCCATGAAACATAGCACTTTGACCATAGTCACATCTAGAGAACCAATGAAGTACCAAATCTCTGATTCTCAAAAATCCAAACTTAACTCTCAATTTATCTCATGATTCAGAAACAAGGTTATCTCGCATTCTCAAAAGAAATGCTTAACTCTGGTCAAAAAGGAAAACTTTAGTGACCCAAAAAATAACACGTAAATAGATAGAACTAGGGCACACTCAAAATTAACCAAAGAGTTAACCAATTCAGGGAAAAAACATCTAAGGAAAGGGTTTAAAACACAAATATGACAAGTTTTGATAACCTCTAAAAACCCTAAGCTAGATGAAGACATGAGCAGGGACACTTAAAACAAGACCTGGAGCATAAACCTCATAAAACTTAAAATATACCCAACACGGTTAGTGCCTTAATATTAGTGATCCATCGCTGCGTTTATCTCCAAGTCACGCAATGAAATAGTTAAGTCTTTTAACATTAGGCAATTCAATAATGGACATTGATGCAGATGAGATCAGATGATCATCGCTTGATCTCCAAATGAAACCATAAGTTAAAGAAAAATTCAGAGATTGTGAGATTTCCTTTGTTGCTGAATCTCCAAACTAGACCAGATTTAAGACAAGGATCAAGCAATTGTGAGTTCCTTTGGTCGCTGAATCACCAAATAGAAGTTGGGT